>CADDXX010001299.1:0-22019 GCA_902810485.1 Alauda arvensis
ACACGTGCTCTTCTGCCAGCAGCCTGGGCTTGCTCCATTGCTGGTAACAAACTGTTTGCATCATTCCTCTGCATGTTTTAGTGTGAACTGTGACTGACAGTGCTTATGGCTGGATGCAATGCAGCAGGGCTAAAACAGCACATGCAAGATACTGAAACCTGACTATGACAAAAGACACAGGGTGCTTCCTTGCAATGGTTGGTCAAGTTGTGTAAAATGATCAGATCGATTATTTGAAATGTTTCTTTTCTGGCCAGATGCTGGCTCCACTTTGGCATGCCCGAAGGAGAGTAGTTCCTGAAGAGAAATGGAAGCTTCCAATAACACTGGAAAGAATTCAAACTAGGTAATTATAATGGTGCATTGAGTTGTTGTTGCATCACAAGAAATTCTCAGGGGAGTGGGAAAGGCTTTTAACTGGCCAAAAACACTGGTCTGTGAGGGGGTGTCCTAAACCCATGCTCACTCTAAGATGAAGGACTTGTCTCAAGACTGAAAGCTGTGTAAAACTGAAGAAAACAAGGTGGAAATTCTCGATCTGAATACCTGTTTTGAGAAAATATTTTGTCAGTCTTCAAATTGAAGTAGGTAATTTAATTCTGAATTTAATAATTCTGAATTTAAAACTGAAGTAGGTAATTTAATTCTTCCCCATAATATTAATCTACTGCTAAGAGAGATTTTCAGAGAAGGTGGCAACCTAGGATTTTGTATGCAAGGAGAGGTGAAGCACAGGTAGAACTAGTCCAGGTTCTTGTTCAAGAAAGAATTTTCCTGTACAAGGTCAAGGGTATTTCAGAGTGAGAGATTTTCCTCCAACAACCAGGACAGGTTACTGTGCAAGATAATCATCACTTGTGAGGAGATGTTTTCCAGTGACAAGCATGAACTAGACTCTCTCTGACATTTAGCAAAACTGTGAGAACTGCTCCTGACCTCTGAAACGCTTTCTTACCAGTTTGTAGTTGAAAGTCAATAAAATATACTGTAGTCAATAAAATCAACAGATTATACATAGCAACATTAAGCTGTTCTACTGAGCCTGCAATATTTTAAAAATCTAAACGTGTTTTTTTCAGTAATTACAGTCATATTTCATTTAAGTAACTGGCATAAGTGACCTGTTAAAATATGTATGTACACAGTTACTTTGTGAGGCCAATAATATGTTACCAGAGCCTGGAGTTTGTTGCTATAAGTAAAATCTAATTTTTGAGACTTAGTCTTAAAAATAATAGTGTGAAATATATCTTACAATATTAAATGCAGATGAGGTGCTTTCCAGAGTAAACCAAAGTTTTTCTAGGGAATTTTGGAGATCACATGTTATAGTGTATTAATAATGTGGTGTGCAGAGGAAGGTGATGCCTTGGAGTGGCTACCTAGAACAGAGGCTAGACAAGGTTAAGAGAATAAAAGCAGGTATTTATTAAAGGCCTTCACCAGGTACACCTTGGGCAGTCAAAAGCCTCTGAGAGGGTCTACAAGGGTGGACAAGTTTTTCAGACAATTGTAAATTTGGTCCATTTTCATATCAGGGGTTAATCCTCCAATTACAGCTTCAGGTAATGCAGTCATAGAGCCCCAGTTTGTTCCACACCCCAACTTTAGTTTATATTTTTTGTGGCCTGAGGCAGTAGAGTGTCCTAGAGTTTCAGGCCTAGAGGAATTGTTTTGTCTGACCAAACAGTGAAGACAGAAGCAAACACTCTATATGGAGTTATACACTAAAGCAGTACAGGATTTGAAGAACATAAAAGCTAAATCCTAAGGCATCAAGAGTTACAGTATAAATAGTCTCCCAAATCATATAAAAACCTTGGTAAGTTAGCTGAAGGAAACTTTTACTCCATTTGTAGTTCTTATCATACTCAGAGACCCTTTCTTGACATTGCCAGTGTGTTATGCAGACATGCACATCTAAAGCTGGATCTTGCACTGTTCTCATGTTCTTCCAATGGTGCAATGCAGTAGATTGAAGGTACAGGAGAACCAAGGGATCTCTGGATCAGAGCTCCCCAGCATTCAACAGCAAACAGTGTGGTCTTGTGAGACTGGATAACTCCCCAGCAAGATTGCAGCTCAGTTAATGCAAGTTCAGGTAGCCAGTTGTGTTGCTTTTGTCTAAGGCGTAGCGACTTAGTTCAGAGCTAGTACATAGTTTAGCTTAGAGACCCCACGGGCTATAGTACACAAACACTAACACAGTGGAGGCAAAATAGTGTTTATTATCTAGTCTTTCAGGGTTATATAGTTTTAAGGAGTCTTACTACGTCAGCAAGGGTCTGTAGTCTCTTTAGACTTGTAAAGAGTAGAAAACTACTGGAGTCTGAGGGGAGATAGACAAGGGTCTCAGAGAAGATGTTGCAAGACTAGAGAAGTCACATTCTTCCATATAACTGATAAGATAAGGCACTGCACTAGACAAGAGAAAGAAAGGGGCCCTACAACTTTCCGTTACAACCGAGATCTTCCGAGCGCCTAGCCCTATTCTCCCACACAGTTGTTTTGCTGATTGTTTTTATTTAAAGCCTTTGCTGTAAGCAGCATCTCTCCTTCATGGGGCAGACCCTTCCAAAGACCATGACTGGCAGCTGTGGTTAGATCCAGCGAAGAGTGTGGCAGTGCTTTGCAGATGAGTTGGGTTCTTCATACACACAAAGCATGTGCTATGTGCTTTCTTTGAGCAGCATTTGCATTGTAACTGTGCACAACAATCTTGTCATGACATTTTTCCCTTTGCAAGTGGAGCACCTTGGGGTCTCCCTATGAGACAGCAAATCTGTGTTAGTTTTAAAGCATCTTTCTGAACATTGCCAAAGCTTGCATGGCCTTCTCAGCACGGAGTTCCTGCCAGGAGCTGTTGGGGGCACTCCCTCTTCAGCTGGAAGTAATTTAAGCAAGCAAATGGGAGGTGTGTGCCCGGGATGCATAGAAGCTTTATTTCTATTTTTAAATGACAGTCATTTCTCTCCTCCTGACAGGGCAAGTTCAGAAGTGAGGCTCCTCCTGTGAATGCATCCTCAGGGGTCTCCAGCAGGGCCTGGGAAGTTCTCAGGCTGCTGGTGGGCTCCTAGAGGGCTTTGGGCACTCCAGGCCAAGCTCAGCAGGAGCACAAGGAAGAGTATCACTGGCTGAGATCAAAGGAGCAGTGTCTGCTTACAGCCTGACTCCACCTGGCCCGTGAGCCAGAAGCCCCAGAGAGCAGCTGTGTTTGCCCAGAACTCTCTGAAAAGTGACTACTTCTGCTATAGTTTTAAAACTAGGATTTTTGTCATAAGTTTTTATTTTGCACTGTATATTATGGACAAAAAATAATTGCATTAGTGCCAAAGGACGTAAATATCTACAAGGAGGAGTCCTCAGCAGAGTGCTATTTCTCCTGTTCCATCCCTGCCTCCCTCAGCCTGGAGCATGGAAGAATACTAAAAAGCATCTGTCTCTCCTGGGAGAAGCACAGGGATGCACTAGCCACCCTGAAATCCCACACACTGCTCTGTGTGGGTGTGGAGAGCCCTGCATGGCTCTGGGAGGTCTCTGTGCTGCTGCCTGCAGCACAATGAATGGCAGGAAGGAGAAGGTCAACTCCCCACCCAGCTGTGACAAGCTCCAAAGGTTTTCCATCCTGCCAGGACAGGAATGTGAGTGACAGCTGCATTTTTCTTCCATTCAGACCCTGATAGTCCTGCATTTTAATTTCATGGAATCATGGAACATTTCATGCCATCATTTTTATGAGTGTCAAAGTTCCATTGTGCCATCTTAGTGAGTAAATAAAATGCTTAAGTAAAGGATATGCATTCCACATCTTACACCACTTCATATACTTTCAATGAGAAAAAAAAAAGAGAGGCAAAGAACCCTAAACATCTCATCCCCTTTATACAAAAATGATTCTAACAGTTATAGAACAAGGTAACAGCTTAGTGTTTTAATCTTAATTTATTGACACTTTTCATCAGAAATCAGAGGTCCCCAAAAGTTTCCTTAACTATGAAGTGTTTTGAAAACTTAAGTATTAACAATGTTTTGAATATATTACCTGTGTCACTATTCATTATATTGAATTTGCCACCAGGCTGCATGCTTCCTCACCCTCAATATACTGCTCTGATGTGCAAACATTGCTATCAAAAATATTCAAATCAGTAAAACACTCAAGTGTTGAAACACACTTTAAAGTCACCACTATAAACACCAATCCTAACATGCAATTCATAGTTTTCAGTCTTCTCCATAGCATGTACCTCTGTGCTGAAGAATAAAAATCTTTTTTTGGTCTGTTTACTCTTTAAAAATGCCCAGCTGGATATTGAAATAGAAAATGAACACTTCTGAAGTGACTGACCCCTAACCAAGTCTATTTTCCCCCTATATTCAGAATAGATACTCAGAGACTAAAATAGACACTATGCTAAGTTAGAGAAACCAAAGCCATATGCATGAATTTGTATTTTTTTTTCCCTGTTTCTGGAGGCAAAGAGCAAGAAGTTCCCGATCTTTAGCTGTCCTACAATTCTTTGAGAGAAGAGGCCAGGCCAAAATATTACAAGTCTGGAGAAAAATCTCTGTATACAGAAGCAAAATTTGTTTTCTTCACAATGCAGAGAAAGCAAAGCTCTGACCAATGTCACAGAACCCCTGCAAACAGAATGGCTCTGTCAGGGAGCCCTGAGCACTGCTTGTGCTGGTGGAGAGCCCTCTCATTCACCAGCATGAGATTGAACCTTGTCTTTGCAGTAAAGATACAACAGTGAGAGATAAGAGGCAACACAAGGAGTGGGGGTGCAAAATGAAGAGCTCTGGGCTGTAGTTCAGCTAACATCACATTCCTCTGGATGTGTGAGGCGTCCATGGTGTGGTGTGGATGTCCAGGATGATGTGAACACCCATGTCTTGCTTGTGGCCAGAGACCTTATTTGGGGGCTTGGTAGACACTGTGATTATCCAAGTGGTGGGAAAAACTCCCACCAGGATATTGTGTGGGTGAGACACACAAAGAGATCAAAAGGGAGGAATGTGCCACCCCAAGCTATAAAGCTGTGCCACAAGTTTCCCACATTTCAACATGGCTATTGTCTTGGTGGATCACTTTGCTCATTATGTGTAGTAGTCAAGATGGTCAAAACACACAAAGTCCTTCATTAAAAACTTCTAGGGACTCCAAGTATCAGGACTTTATTATCTGTCTTTTACACTTACCAGAAGGCTTCACACACCAACACACCTTGTTATTTAGCAGTCTCTATCTTATTTCCCAAAGGCAGCTTCAAGCAGCTCTCAGGGCTTGTCCATTTATGCCAACAGCCAGCCAGTCAGCTCTCCTCCTTCTCACAGCACCAGCTCACTCCATCCTGGCCCTGCTGCCCATCCCTGGTACAAAAATCTCACCTTACCTGTTCCTTATGCCACCTCCTGTCCCTGGGTCTTCACAGCACAGCAGCAGACTCCAACTACAAGCAAAACCCTCCCAGCCAGCTCACTCTTTATCACACCCATGGCTGGGAGGGCAAGGCTGTTCCCACTCTAGGATAATTAACACAGCTGCAATACATCAGAGGCAAGATTGATTACCTTTAGTACCAACTCTGTTTCCCCACACTATCTTTACCTATTTTACCACAATTATGCCTGGTGACACATGGGGGTGCCTCTTGGGTTGGGATGTAGTAGACTATTTGCCACATATATGCAGCATGCAAGGCCTATTGGAATATGTATCTAGTTTGTCTGGAACACAGAATATGAAAAAGCCTGTTAAACCAAACAGAATGTTTGGTTATTAATAACTTCCTCTACTCCCAGAAATGTTGCATTTTGTCCTTCTGGGTCTTTTTCATTATTCATATGTCATTAGCTGTGGGAAGAGGAGGTGGGAACCCCTTGAGACATCAGGATTAACCAGGAGGGAAAGTGTAAGATGACCTGAATATTTACACAGAGCATTGGCCATGTCCATGTGGTGAAGATGGTTTATTGCTGCCTGGGACCCTTCTCCAGTCCATCTCACTGTCATGGGACCTGAAAGAGTGGAAATCCTTCCCATATGGATTAGGGTTTTTCATTTTCAACTCCGTTGCTGACAAAACAGATAGAAAAATATTCAGATCCTGATCCTGGCCTGATGTCGTGATAAAGGACATCTGCTGTTGCTTCTCTGGACACAGAGGGGCTCGAGCCATTCGTTTTTGCATGTATTGTAACCATCCTTTTTCCTTTGAGATTTTTACCTTCCTATCTTTTCTGACTAACTGGTTTTGAATATGAGGTTGTGAAGGAATCATTAAAAAGAAGGTTACCAGAAATGCACAACATATTTTTGGTACAGGGTCTCTTCAGGCCAGACCATTCTGAATAGTTGGCAAATAGAGTAGGGTTCCTACTGAACAGCCCCACATCCATGCTGATATTTCAGCCCAGGCTTTGTATAAATATACACCCAGTGGAGGTGTCTCTAATGAATTATATTTTTTCCAAATGAGAAATCTGTCTCAAGAACTMATTTTTCCTGCAACTAGCTGAAAAKCCTATTGAACAGTGCAATGATAGTCTTTAAGTTACACTATGTATTGAGGCAGACCTGCTAATAAGTTGGATTTTGTGTGGACAAAAACATCCCTTTTAAGTGGGTTGTTCTGTGCCTGTGTCCTTGCCTGTCTCAAGCAGCAGGCTCTGGGGGCTGTTCTGAGAGCTTCATTAAAAAGTGCTTTATGAAAGCCCTCTCATTTCAGCAGCAGGCAGGAGAGACCATGGCTGCATAACCTTGCCATTTGTACAGAGCAGGGGGTAAGCACCTCTCCCTAATGTCCTCTCCTTTTAGTGCTTTAAATAGCTCTCCTTGACACATGGCAATGAAAATGGCTTACTGACATGTTTCTCTTAGCCCTGTGGCTATAAAATCTGTTCTCTCAAGAAAAATAGATGTGCAGACCATTTGGCTTAAACCCCCTTAAGCAAGTGAATAAAATTAATCAGCTGCCTCTTAACGCTGATTCATTTTTCCTTTAATTCAATTTACAAAAATGTGCGGGCAGAGTCTGAGCCTGTGGGTATATTAACATTAATAAAACACAATTAAGCAAATGTTATTATGTTGCCAGCAACAAAAGGAATGCCCCAGAGTCTAAAGCTTCCCCTTGCTGGAATAAATACACAGATACAAGGAATGGGTCTGCAACCCACTGCTTAAGGTGTATTAAAACCCCAAAATAGCCACTTTGGTTAGTACAAAGGCTGGGAGTTAGCACCCCAAGGCACAGCTTCCTGAAGAGGAGCAATGAGGGTGACAGGTAGGAAAGTTTTGCCTTTTGTAGTCAAATTTAAAGGTTTGGGCTTGATTGATRAGTGTGATATACAGAGCATTTGACWGAGACCTTTGAGAATGATCACATTTTCTCATTGCTTCTAGAGTGTGCCACAATCAAAACTCCACTCCCAGCAAGAACAACAGAGAAATTAAAACTAAAGAGCTAAGAAATCAGGCATTTAAATAAGTAAAAAAGAAAACAGACTTCTTTTTTTGTGAAATTGACCAAAATATATAAATACATTTATATGTGTGCACATTAATGTATTTGACATGTTTTGGAAGAATGCTTAATAAATTTTTATATACATGCATATATACAAACACACACACACACATATATATATATGAAAGTGAATTTTTCATGCTAATGCAGACTCCACAGCTGCACAGTAAGTATGCACATGCTGTTTAGGATCCAGAAGAGCCCTGACTTACCAAATTCAACAGTGAAGTCCATTCATGATTATCTCAATAACAAGACTTTACATAGTGACACCCCTATTCAAAACACTGAATTAATTGCTGTCAGGTGAGTGCTAAAAATATCAACAAAATGTAAACATCTGGTCAACAACATTAAAGTGGTTTCTTTGGCATTTTGTTCTGAATTCAAAACTGTATGTTTCTAAAGACTGGAGTTGACAGCTTGTGTTGAGCAGCAAACCTTTTCCCAGTGTTTTAACCTCAGGTACTGAGGTTCTCTATTATTTATTCCTTTCTTGGACTCTTTTCCTTGTTACTTCCAGCTCTGCCAAGTTAGGATAAAGGTTTATGCTAATCCACTGGAAGACTCTGAGTCCTTTTATTGTTTAATCAAGAAAAAAAGTGATTCATTCTTCCTGAGGAGGGACTAGGGACTTGGTTTTGCCAGGATGCAATCTCTAAAGGCATTCAATTTTACTTCTTTAATGAGTTAGTCTTTTGGGGGAACCAAAATCTGTGTATGGGTGCCCCTGCCTGCAGCCATCCCTGCCACGGGCAGCTGAGGGCTGCCATGGTGTCCTGGTGCTTTGTTGGACTGGGACAGGAAGGACAGATCCCATTGGGACCYCAGGGCTCCTCTGCAAAGAAGCAGTGCATGTTGTGCAGAGGATAAACGGGCTGGAGTGGATGCAAGTCTGGCCCCARTGCTGCTGGTCTGGGCACTGTCCAYTGCCTGACCAGGYGGGACTGCAGGGCTGGRGGYGAAAGCCCAYGCAGGGTCTTGTTGCCTCCAGCCCCACATTTGCCCTTAGCTAGGGAGAAATGGGATCTCACACAGGGGGAGAGGGTCCACCCTGGGTGGGCRACTCCAGCCTTTGTGAGCTCCTGTTTTTCTGTAGAAAGGCCAGAGGTGAGGATTGATCAGTSACAAGAACAGCATCAGCAATAAAAGGGACATGAACCCATAGGAGGAAAGAGAAGAAAAAGATAAAGATGAAAGAGAAAGAGAAATAGAAAGAGAAAGAGAGGAGAAAGGTCCTCTGTTCTCAATTTCACGTTTTTCAGCCCTGAGAGTAAGTTATAAAGTTCGAAGGAGAACCAGAGTCTGTTCGTATTCTTTGAAGATTGTTTATTCTTTTTCTTATCTCTAGAAATTCTTTCTGCCCAGCATAGAGTGTGCAGGCAGCCAGAAGAGTACAGAGTGACCACCTACAAGGGCACCTTTCACTTTTATACTTAAAACTACATACATTGTGTTTTCCTTTACGTACCAATACCTAAGACCCATGTTAAACTGTGAAATTCCACCACAATCCAATCCTGAAAAGCCACCACCTCAGCAGAAGATGGAGGGYGAGAAGAACCAGGAAAAGGAGAATAGACACACCCAATTTCCATCTTTGCCCTTTTAACCCCTATATTTAACCCCTATATTAAATCTATAAATTCTATTATTCACCCTGTGACATACTAGCAATTATACTAATTAGACTGTTGTGGTTTGCATTATTTCTTTAAATGTTGGCAGCTTTTTCCAGGGGCTCAGATCAAAGGTACAGGTGTCTTTGGCTTTGTCCCAAGACCCTCGGATCTCTTGCAAGGGTCTTGAGTGTCCTGGGGCACCCAAAGTGGTGAGCCAGGCTCCCACACCCTGTGTCCTGCAATGCCTGCAGAAGTGATGGCCAAAGACCTAGAGCTATCTCTGCCAACTTGGATTGGGAGGTTGCTTTTACTCAACATGCCAGGCAAGAAGGAGTATAAAGAGTTGGAGAAAGAATACAAAAGAAATAGGAAGCAGGCCAGTAAAGATGTATGAGCTCTATAAGGCAAACCTGGGCAATGCTGGAGTTGTTTATCCCATAGAAGATTGATACATGGTGGCCATTTCCAAGCACATCAGAAATTCTAAAATAATGTGTATTGTTCTTTATGTCTGCTCCACTATATCCAGCAGGATTGGAGCAAGGGAGGTTTCCTGTGAGAAGAAATTTTTTCCTGTGAGGATGRTGAGGCACTGAACAAATTGCCCAGAGAAGTTTTGGATGCCCCATTTGTAGRAGTGTTCAAGGTCAGGCTGAATACAGCTTTGAGCAACCTGATCCAGTGGAAGGTGTCCCTTCCCTTGGCCATGGGAGGTTGGAACTAGATGATYTTTAGGGTACTTTCCAATGTACTCTGCTCTATTCTATTCTATTAGTGCTAGAGATTTCCCAACATTTTATAATTTTTTGGAGAGTCAGACAACTGAGCAGAGTGCCAAGGGAAGCTGTCTACTGCTTAGGCTTGCAGGTTTTGGGGAACAAGTAAAGTGTTATTGACAGAATAGTTTATACATAATTTATCCTGACCTGATGCTTGTGGATGGACTAAACAACTCCTTGAGCCCATTCCAGCCCAATTTGCTGAGATTTCTGCCTTTAGTGTAAGTCTGGAATGTTTTTGCTGTAAAGCAAAACAAAGGGCTTACAGATGTGAATATCAAATTAAGTACTGCAAATTCAATCTCTAAGTAATTTTGCATGGCCTTTTCATATTGTATTTATATTATATGAATGTTTTTTTAGTTCACTGTGTATAAATAACAAATTGAGAATTGCTGAGAATTTCAATCCTTAATTGAAACCATCTCTACTTGTCTAAGAGAGAGATTACCATTTTTAACAGACTCTCTGTGATCCACCAGGGTTATTGGAGGATTTCTTTGCATTGTTGCTAGGCAGCTTCCTCCATGCCAGCAGACAAATACTGCTGGTATGTCATGGCTAATTAAAATTCTCTATATTTCTGAGTATACAGCAGCCCAAGTTTTCAGAGCTTGCTGCTCAGGATAAGGTCAATTTAATTGGTTTGAAGACTGAGGAGACAAAATAATTACAATTGTGCCAGTTGTAAAATAATTTGCTGTTTACAGTCCCCTGAATTCTCAGGGTGAATGAAATGGCAAATATCTAAATATTTATTTGGGAGTAAAGAGAATTGACCTGAACTCTTTTGACATTAGCTTTGTACAAGTAATTTCAAAAAATGAGTTATCACATTCAAATATTAGAATAAATAATATAAGAATATTTAGCATGGAACAATAAAAAAGTTTTAAAGGGATGTAAATTATTTCATTTCTACAGTGCCATTTGCCACTAAAAAGCTGTTCCAAGTTATTACCAACCCCACATTAGCCATATTTTTTGAATATTAACCAGCAGACTGTGTGAAAGTGCCTCTGCAGAAGGAGCTGAGGGGGTTTTATAGCAAGACAGATGAGTGCTAAGTGCTAAGCAAAGCAAAGGCAGCACCTGTGCCTGGGTGGCCCTGGGCAGGGGATGCTGCTGGGCTGCCTGCAGYTGTGGCACTGAACAGCTCTGGAAACTGTCTTGTGCAGGGAGACAGGGCTGCACTGTCCAAAAGATGTAAAGCCTYGGGTAGCTTTCCTTCAGGTGACTCAGGAAGGGTGTCAGTGCATATATTACCTCTAATATTAGCAAATATTGGAGTCTTTTTATGGCTTAAATATGTACAAGATCAGTTACAATTGCGTTGACTTCCATTCAGCCTCAAGAGAGCATCAGAAACTTATCATTTCTGCTAAGAAGAATATAGGTCAAATAATAAATCTTCATTTAATCTCTTAGGAAGTTACCATTTAATAAATTTATTGAATGGCAGGCTGAAGTATGGGGATTATGGGAAGCAAGGACACCTGATACAGATACAGAGATTWATTGGAGGGAATAGGTTTAACAGGTGCTCAGATTTTCTTTTTCCTTTGGAGGGATTGTTTTTAATCTGGATCTACTTCAAGAAAATTAATAGACTGAAAGAAGCTTAAACTGCTTCTGCATCCAGGCAAGAATTAGATTTGTGGGGATCTTTGTGGAAACTTTTGAACTCTTTACAGATGCCTTTTACATAAGGTAGGTGAATAGTCTTGCAAGGAAACTWTGAACAGACAACAGAAGCTGCCACCTTCTTCTCTGCTTTAAAACCTTTTTCAGCCAGTTGCTTTTTCTGTGCCCTATCCCTTTCTCCCTAAGTATGTTGCATTTCTTCTACCTGTTCATGTAGAACACACTTTGAAGGAAACACAGTGGTTTTCCCCAGTTGTATGGCAATTGGTCTTTGTGCCTGAACCACTTTCAGGGGTGGAGGTCTGGACTGCTGACCTTTCTTTCCTTGACAAAGGTTTATTTTTTAACTGCTGTGTCTGCCACTGGTCTCTGAGAGAAGAAGTTCAATWTCTGTTAAAACAAGAAATCTGTATTTGAGCAGAGCTTGTTGGTTTCTTGGGAATCCCTGATGATTTTAAGCACAGAATTCATGTGAACTGGGTCTGTAGAGAAGTGTACACTTGGTCCCAAGCCTGGRTTGGCCATGACAGGAGGACAATTTSAGCAGGGGCTGACAYRAGGAAATYGAATTGGGTCAAGCTCATGATRAAGACACAATGCCTGGCTGAGAAATAGGAATAGCCATAATCAGTGCAGCAAAGATTGCACATATCTTTTAGCTAAAAAAAAGAGAACATCCTTGTTTGATCAGTGGTGTTTTGGGGAGCTCTGTGTGTCAAGGCACTGTCAGTGAGGAGCTTTGTCTCTCACCCCAGCACTGCTGTAAAGTGAGCACGGCGTGTGGCAGTGCTTCTGCAGCCCAGGGTGGAGAAGTTTACCCTGGCAGCCACTGAATAATTTAGAAGACATTGCATTCTGTAGGAGTGCAATTACAGGGCTTGGAGGGTGCTCTGATGGCACCTTTAGGATTTGTACAAAATGGCTGTGGTGGCTMTGGCCTCTGCAGGCCCCTCAGCCTCCCTTTGCAAACTGTGGTAACAATGCAGGAGCTGGCAGTACCAGCAATGGGGACAAAGGACAGGCTTGTTCACAGAGCCTGGTCTCTTCTAGAGGGAAGTGTGGGCCATTTTCTGCACCACACTCTAGCTCAACACACATCCATGGTGGGGGAATGAAGGGCAGATGGAGTGSAAAAGTGTRATGGCAAAGATCTCTGCTGGTTCRGGAATCTGTRTGACTGTTGGATTGTSAGAAGTGMTGAGGATATMCAGTTCTTCTTGCCATGAAGAGACTGTACTTATATTCACTATTAAAAACATGTGAGGAAAAAGCATTTATAATTTATAATTTAATATGCTTTTATGTGTGATATTCCACTTTCTGCATTCCTACAAACATATTTACCTCCACCAACAAATGTATTCAGCTTAGTGTTGGTGTTATTTATTGCTTTGAATTCTGCTTTAAATAGCACCTATTGTTGAGCTCCCCTATTCCTATTCTCCTCAAATTCTTCCTCTTTCTTTCCTGTTGTTCCTATAGAAAAAAAAGTAAACAGCCTGATTTTGTGCTGGGATTATTGACTCTGGRTTCTTGCAAAACTCCTTTCTCAGCAGTGAGGCTGAGGCCTGGGAGCTGGAGGATGGTTTCCTGACATTCTGTCTCTAAGGCACTGGGGATTTTTTTATGCAGAAGAATTKTTTAAAAATAAATGTATAAATCCTGTTAGTATTAAATTACTGCAGAAAGTGCTCTCCCAAGTTCATTTTAGGGCAGTCTCTGAAGATCTAAATCTCCTGGCAGGGATCTTTCACATCCACTTAGCAGGGCAGTCTCTAATATTTTGGCAGTGTAAAGACTCTTCTACATCCTCCACACTACATGCTGTGCTCTTACTCTTCAGAAGATGCTTCTGAAGGAGAGTCATGTGGTACTGGCTTTCTCCAGCCTCTGAAGGCAGTCCCCAGAAATGCCACTGACCTCAGAAGCGGTGCAGGYAGTGCTGGAACTGCCCTGGCAGTGYTCTCAACATGCAGAGRAGGAGGAAGAAGCTGAAGCACCCCATCACTGTCAGCCCAAACACAATTTTGTCTCATTCAGTGGGTGGAATGGATCCAGCACTGCAACCCTGTTGCTGAAGGGGTGTTTGATGTCCCTAAAATCTCAGTAAGAGGCAAAAAGTAACCTAATTATGTTAGGACATAATTTAATTACAAGAGGAATGCTGTCCAAAATCAAAGASTGGCAATTCTCAGTACATTTATTTAACATTAGGATCTGTTTTAAMTTTCACTGTGGCATGAAGGATGGGTTTAATTAACTCCCTGATTTCTTGTGTTAAAAGAAATTAGATTTTCTTAAACACTATAGGGGRAAAAAAGGCTATCATTTTATATATCTCCAGAGTAGTAAATTATTCATATGAATTTCATTTTGATCAAAACAGATTTTGCCCAAACTGAACAACAGCTCTCATGTTATGCACTTGCCTGTGTTTGCTGGGATGCATCTGATGGTGYTCTRTGCCCAAASYGAGCATTGYTTCTCCAGCCAGTTCCAGGTCWGGCAGCCCCCACCRTGGTCTGTTTGCTGGCAGCCAGAGYCATGCAYGGGCTGCAAACCCAGCCTGSCTGGGAGGGCTCCTCACCACTGGCMTCTCTGTGTGTGCAGCCCAAAGGCTCCTCCAGCAAGGGGGGTCTGGATCTGCCCTCTCAGTGACAGCCCCAGGAGCATCCTTGGTTTGATCTTTGGTGGCTTGTGGGGCAACAGCACGACAAAGGCTTGCTTGAGCTGTCAAAATTGTTCCATAATATTTCTTAGCAATGGTATATTCAAAATCAAACATCAGAACTCAGTTTCCTGTAATTACACCAGTTTATAGACCTGTCATCACCGTGTCAAGACAACTAAGAAATTAGAGTTTGGCTTTTATTTCTAAAGAAAAAAAAAGTCTTTTAATGAGTATGTTGACTTTCAAATGCTTAAAAAGAAACAGAACAGTGCCAAGATAGAATGGGCTGCCAGTKGTTTWAATGACCTGATTTATCTTTCATTARYTACTGATAAGAATGAATAAACTCTGTCCAGATTTTATATAAGTTAAATACATTTTTCTGCCTTAGTTGTACCTTTGCAGATATACAGTTGGAAAATATTAATTACAGCCTTGTGGTACTATAACTGGTGATGCAGAAGTCTGTGCATTTTCTACACTGAAACACGACTGAAAAACTCTAACAACTGTTGTCCCATCATAAAACTTGGGCCCATTTCCTTTTATATATTATTTATTATGATATACTTTTAATTTTATTTATTTTTGTTATATCTATTCATATATTTATTATTCCAYCTGTACATGCACTTGGTGATAGCACCAGTGGGAGTGTGAATGCTAGAGATAATAAATAATTCTCCACTGAATTGCTAGTTTTATTTCTTTAAGAAAAACTGGTTTTGTCACATCAATGAACACTTTGATGAGGACTTTTTTTCCTTAACTTTCTTGGTTTTTTTTTAAATTGTGCTGAGAGGATCCTATTATTTAGAATACTTTGCTCCATACTGAAAAACTTCAATGTGTTGAATTATGTCAAACAGAAAGACTCAACTTTCCAATGAAGTGAGGGTCATAATTTGAGTCTGATACGCCCCCTCATCTCTATTATCTGTGCTCCTTGGTTGATGATACCTCTCTCAGTGATTATGCTGCTGATTTTCTCTCTCATTTTTCTTTTTAAAAGGTGAACACAGTGGTATTTACAGAACAATAAGACACTGTGTTTGTGAAACACATTCCAGGAAGGATAACTTTGTGTAAAAATGCAGCAGCTGGAGTTCCTTAACTAGGGGTGGTCCCCTGGTTGTACTAAATGGTGGGACTTGTACCCACAAGACTTAGAAAGCCTCCAGATCCTTCATGATAATTGTGTGAGGACAAAGAAAAAAAGAGAATCTGGAGAAAAAGCAAAAGGTGTATTTATACCAAGAAGATCCTCAGTTAGACAAAAGCATTTGGATGAGAAGGATTAGAGAGGTGTATGGAAAAGTGATGGCCTTCTTTTCAGTTCTCCTTTCTTGCCCCCCTTCCAGCCTGTTTCTTGCTGTTACGTGCTTCTGCCTACCTCTGGGATGGAAGGCACAGCTCAAGATTTGGAGGTGCTGATACTATTTGTCTCTATCACCCCTTACCCAAAATCAGGAGGCCTCAGCATCACTCACACACTGTCCTCATGGGATCTTCAGAGCTCCTGTCCCCTCTGCCCAGCAGCTGCTGGGAACAACACAGCTTGCACTCCAGGGCCAGGAGAGCAGAAGGTCCTGAGTCTTCTCCTTCCCCACTGCCTCCACAAACGAGGCAGTGCTCATTGGGCAGGAAGGGAGGAGATGCTGCAGAGGGGCTGTCCTCTCTAGTACTGCAGGAGCAGTGGTAGAGCACAGTTCTGTGCAGTTTGGTATCCATCTCCACAGACTCTTAAATTTTGCCATGGTTCCTCTCAAAAGTTGTGCCACTAATTCCCACTAATCTCCACCAAAGGATGTGGAGAAGGATGGGTAGAGGTTAGATTGCACAGCTGAGATTTTAGAAATGCAAGTGCATAGCACTACAGCAGAGAGCTCATACTGATGCTAGCAGTGAATCACAGAATCATCAGTGTTGGGAGAGACCTTTGGGATCACCCAGTCTGACTATCCATCCAGCAYTGCCACTGTAACCCCTAAACCACATCATCCAGAGCCAGACAACTCTTGAACACCTCCAGGCATGGTGAGTCCACCATCTTCCTGGGCAACCATTCCAATGCCTGACTACCTTAACAGTGAATTTTTATTTTTTTTTCTACTATCTAATCTGAATCTCCCTGTCTCCATTTAGGGCCATTTTCTCTCATCTTCTCACCACAGGAACAGTAGAAAAGCCTACCTCCACCTCACTACAACCTCATTTCAGGGAGTTGTGGAGAGTGATGAAGTCCCCCTGAGCCTCCTCTTCTCAAGACTAAACAAACTCAGCTCCCACAGTGTTCCTCATAATGTTTCTAATTATTTATCTTGCTGCTTTTCTCACTTCATCTTACAACACAATCCACGGAGGTGCCTGACTTAAAGACAGACTTTAATACACTACCAGAGGTTTTTTTTTTCAAATGAAAAGGAAGGATCTGTAGAGATGCTTTGGCAAGGAAGCAGCCAAGCAGTATRACAATGAGGTGAAGGGGTGGGCAGAGGGGAACTGAATGGAACAGAGGAGCTAAGAAGGGGCAGAAAAATACTTGTAGTGCTGTAGRAGTCATGGCATGTGTCTTGCAAATTGCAGTGATGCTGCTTCAATGCCCAAAGGAAGTGTGGCTATGAACCACAGACTCTGAGTTTGGTAATATTGTAGTCAAGGGCTCCAATATAATTCCTGCAAGTAAAGCTCCTTAAGACAAATAATTAAAGTAAGGAAATGAGAGAGCTTAAAGTGACATGTCAGTACAAGGAGATATTTTAAGAAAGTGCTTCATTAAGGCAGTATTCTTTATAATGTAAACAAGTCATTTTTCCAGCACAAATGCATATTTGCAAATGTACCAAAAGCAGTCTTAAAGCACCAGTGCATGTTCCCATTTCCTCGACTCAGTCAGGAGGGTGATTTAAAAAGGCATCTGTGGGTAAGTGGGAGGATACAGTGGGTGTTTGAGTGGAAGAGCCCAGGCTATTCCCATCCTGTACTGGTGTGCCCACTGTGTGCCTCAGGCCTTGGGCAGTGTCCTGGAGCAGTGCCTGCCACCCTGGGCCCCAGGCCCTGCATCCTTGCATGAACTTTTTTGCGAGTTGGCTACGGTTGGCTTTTCAAAATTACCCCTGAAATTGCAGCTGCTGGATGCCAGAAACATGATCTGTTTTTTCAGAAATGCAGATCCTTATGCCTGTGATCTGTAGTGTCAAGAAGAGCCATTAAATCTCAAGTGTCCTCTGAACTGAAATCCAGCTGAAGAGCTGTGGATGGGTTTCACATACTTGGAGGTTAATGTCAGTCTTTTAAGATTGATTCCTGGAATTGCAGTCATTGAAATAAAAAAAAAATATTATATAAAAAAAACCCACACCAAAACCACAACCCTATCAGAAATATTTATTTTTTTTTCTGCACTTCAGCTGCCTCCTTGGTACCACAATCTGCTTTGGGTTTCTGTTGCAGCTTTGTTTGTCAATGTTTGTTTGCTGCCTCCCAATATTTACGAGAAAAGTGCCTTGTTAACAATGAAAGCAGTAACAGCGGATTTACTTGCTCTTCAAATATCCCAAAACACTCTGCCAAACAATAAGTATGAAATAATTTAATTACCAATTCAAACTGATTACTCCAGCCTACAGGAAGATTATTTGTCTCTTGTTATGTTGAGTTTCTTTCTCATGGGTCTTGTCATTGTGTACCATTAAACAGAATTTGGTAGTGAGGTCCTGGATTGTCTTCAACCAGGATATTATATCCCATTGGATCTGAGTAGTGAGATGCTGCTGGGCTGAACTTCCTGAGGCAGTTTCAATGGAAAACTCCTTTCCTAATGTTTAACCCTGATTTATCATAAAGTGTCTGGGATCATCCTCATTGGCAGGATGAATGTGGTGGGAGGAAGACAGATTTCTTATCTCATAAGGCATAATGTAGTATATGCATTWAAAAAGCTAGCAGATACAGCATGTTAGTTTAGAAAAACTCTTGTGATCCTTAGAGTGATCCTCCCATAAGGAAGTATGTTGAGGTGACAGGTACTTTTTCAACAAATAAATAAACTGATTGAAGTAGGTCACTCATKCAAGGAAGGAATTAGGCTTTGGAAACACTTATTTTTCCAGTTGTGAGTTTGTGTAATGATATGCAATGAGTGCATATTTAAAAAAAATGCATAGGGTTAAAGGCTTGCTCCAATCTTACATATTTTTCTAATAGAAGACTCTCTGGTGATGTGATCTCTCCCRATGTGCAATTTTTTCCTGAAGAATGTTTGTTTCTACCATCTCCCCAGTTTTATTTTTCTTTATTTTGCTTATTATTAATATGCAAATGAYAGGATTAAACAAACCTGAGGGAAACAAGCTGCTTCTGCTAGATATAGAAGCATGGCYAGAGGTATCTCTAGTAATTGTTTTATACACAGTTACCATGGAGACTTGTCTCTGTGTTTTAATTTGGTGAAATTAGTGTATGAATTTTAAGATTTTATAGAAGCTTGCCTGGGCCCAAAGCAGATGGGGTGCTGAGCCTGTGGACCCAGGGCAGTGAGGGACCCAGCCAGGCAAGTGCCATGGCTCAGGCAGGGACCAGGGCTGGGTGCCCCTGCAGCTCCCAGGCGAGGGAGGGGAATTCCCAAGGACATCATTCAGCCCCTTGTCTTTCCCCAGAGCTGATCCCTGGTTACAGATGCACCACATCAGAGCTGTCCATGATCACAGACTCATTTTGGGCAGTGGACATGGCTGCAGAGCCCTGTCTCTGGTTTTGCTCATGGAAGAGCTGGAACCAGGATGTGGCATCAGCAGACATTCCTGTAGGCTTTTGAACTCTCATGCTTTGCTTGAGTGAAAGCTGGCCATCCTTCCCTCTCCCCTCTGGGAAAAGAGRTATCTTTTGCCATATACAAGCTGGAAAAACAAAACTAAAATAAAATCTGAGCTTTAGGGACAGTCATCTGGTGGGTACCCTGTTGGAAGGAAAGGATCACGGATAGGTATGGAGGTAGATGGATTTTGTGGGAGGGAAATATCTGGCTTGAAAAGGAGAAGAAAAGAAAGAAAAGACATGGMCAGGAAGGTGTAATTAAACTGGCTGCCAAGGAAAAAGGCAGTGAGTCCTTGGAGGATTTACCTGATGTTCCTGGCAGAGTGAGCTGATGAAGGATGGTGCTTCCAGGGCAGGTCCAGGCAGGTCTTGTCCCTTCACAAGAAGGGGTGAAGTGATTCAAACAGAAGAAGWGATTCATGGCTGGATGCAAGACCTGTGTGACAGTCTGATGCCACAGGCTTCTGGAGGACATGAACTGCAGATTTGGTGGCCTGGTGGGGCTGCCTGTGTGGGGGTTGTGCTGYCCAGAGGTGTGGCTGCCACACACAGAGCTGTCACTGCAGATGTCACTGGCTGAGAGGAGCAGTCTTTGCAAAAGRGGAAGTGGGAAATAMATRGTCTGTGTTCAGGCACACAGAGGGTCTCCTTGAAACTAAAGACAGAGCTGCAAGTTGTTTCAGGACYTGAGCATTTTGGTAAATGATGGATTTAATTTTTTGGAGCTGCTTCCTTCCACCTCACCCCAACGAAACCCAAAAGCCTACTGGCTGGAAAATGTAATTATTTTCCAATTTATAGAGAACTCCTTCCCCTAATGTTTTAGTAGAAAGGAAACATGAAAGATAACTTTGGAATGGTTTGAACTGCATCACTCAGTCAAAAATTAAATTATTTTTTCTATGCCATAATTTAGAAGTAAAATTTTAATGAAAATTGYCATTTTGAATTAAGTCAGGTCAACTTTATAATTAACACAATGAGACATTATATCCTAAAAATGCTGAAATTAAATGTTCTGGTGCTCAGTCTCTTGGGGTAACTGATTGTTGTTTTTTTTCTCTCTCCTACCCTTAATTCCCTTTGCAGCTGTACTTAYTGAAACTTTTCTACATGCTCTAACTGTACTGTAACACATCAGTCCTTTGAGTGCCCAAATAGTGAAGTGTTTACTGATATCATATGACACAGGTATCTTTGTTTCTCATTTTTTACTGCTCATAGAGGACAAAACAACTAGAATTCCTAAAACTGGGCAAATTTTGTTCTTGCTTATGACCAGCTSTGTAGTTATTCTGCATACACATTGMTTAAATTAYATTTAAATCTGAGTTTTTGAAACTGTCCTTTGGTCTCTGTCTTTAACAGTTAAGGAAGGATAAARTCAGGTGAAGGATTAATGTGAAAGTCCACCAAGCAGAAGTGAAGAACAATAACAATTATTTTCCAAGTAAAATAACATTTAGTGGTAGGGTAGTGCCATAATACTTTGACACTATATAAAAAATACAGACTAAATAAATAAACCCCTTAAAACAGGAAGAGGGATGATGACTTACTAGGAAATATTATTCTGTGACATACTAGGAGATATTTTTCATTAACAAAATCAGTAGTCCATCCACATTAGACTTAATCAYTTATTAACAGGAAAGAATGGGTTTGTAGTGGAGTCTTGGCGAGTTTCATGATCTGAGGTTAATGACTTAATTTTTTTGTGTCCCATATATTCCCTTTGTGCTGAACAGAAATTTCATAAAAATGTACTATATAATGATAATATTTACCTGCTTTGAAGAAAAGCTTTAGAACTGGATTAACAATTTTGTAAATAAATTTGAAACTATTGAGAAAGATGGATTATGATCAGTTCTGGCAATCTCACTACTGACTTTAGGAGATTTTTAGGGCTTCACATTTGAGGAAGTTTTTTTTCTAGGAAGCATTGAGCTGGGCACTTTTAATCCTTAGTTTTAATTTGTGAGTGTCTCCTAAACACTGTTGCACACACTATGAAGTTGTTATCTGGTATCCACCTTTAAATTCACTTCAGAAAATACCTCAAGACAAAAGATAGGATAATGGTGAAAAGAAATGATGCGAATTAATCGTGGTAAATTTATCACATCTGCAAAAAGCAAAAAAAAAAAAAACCCACTAGTAAATATGCTGCAAAGGGARAAGCAGTTGTGGCAGAGGTAGAGGAACATTTAGATGCCTTCCAGATGCAAACCATCATGCTACTGAGACCCAAACACGTTCATAGAAAGGTCACCCAAAAATGGTGAGGAAAAAGGATGAGAGAGATCAACAGAAGGCWAAAAATATTTAAAGACTTTTGGGAAGAAGCTTACTGCATAAGGACCCCAGGAAAAAAGGAATAGCACCAATCTCAAGAAGCTGGATCTCTTGCTTGAGGTCTGCTTCAGAGCAGGCAGGGAGGCACTGGTCCAGTTGCCCTCTTCATGAGCAGGTATGTAAATGTGGGGTTGAAGGAGGTGTGTGCCTTTTTTGGAGGAGGAAGAAGACTGGGGCAGAACAGAGTTTGTAAAACTWGCTAGAACTCCTCAAAACCAATCCTGGAAAAGGAAGCCCTGAAAATATGTTTGGCAGCATCCACCCCRTGGAAACAACAGTGCTATAAATAGAGCTTCATGAGCAATACTGGAACTTCCTTGCTTCCATGGAACTTCATTTTCCAAGATGTAAAAGATTTCTCTTGAAATGTTATGCTGATACAGTAGCCCTAGTTTATGTTGCAAGCCAAATACTGGGAGAGGCAATGGGGAGACTACAGAGAAATATTGTGAGCAGCAACAGAGTGCAGGCTAGAATTATCAGAGCAGGTTCTACTGCAGGCAAGCAYCTGGGTGTGGGGCTGACTTCTTTTAGCAGAGTGAGGAAGACAACCAGCCCTGGGGCATGCCGGGAAGCAGGTGCTGCCCTTCTCTCCCAC
>CADDXX010001299.1:22393-44225 GCA_902810485.1 Alauda arvensis
GGGGCAGCAGTGCCAGCAGTGCCAGCAGTGCCAGCAGTGCCCAGGGCAGCAGTGCCAGCAGTGCCCAGGGCAGCAGTGCCAGCAGTACTTGGGGCAGCCGCCCCATCAGACGGAGAGTGTCCCAAAGGAGATGAGGTGCCACATTTGTCACAGCCAGCCATGGCTGCAGCCCTATTAATGAGCCACAGACAGCACAGGCAGCTGCCCACACGTGTGTTCAAGCTGCCAAGGCTTGGCAGCCCATCCCACACCCAGTGATGCCAGATTGTTGGGATTTGTCAGAGTCTCTGGAATTTGATTCACTTGTTTAAATTCATCCTTAGGATAAATCCACCAGTCTCAGCTGGGTTATGTAAGAGCTGAGCTTGGCTGGGCATCTGAGGAAATCTCACTTGCAGGAGTAATTCAGACTGGCTTTTGTGTGAGCAGTTTGCAGTTTCTTGTTGATTGAAAATTGGCTGAGAAATTGTAAACAATGTGTAGTGATTAACAGTAGTGAAATAAGCCACAAGGGCTGGCTAAAGGGACTGGAGTTWCGTCTTCCTCTGCATCTTTAATCATAATTAAAACCAAACATTTCAAGGATTGTAAAGTCAAATTTCCACACAATAACCAGTAGCTATTACATTACCCTACTAAAAGATATTGACAAGATGAAAAAGTGGGCCAAAAATAAAATAGGATTCATATCTGAAAACACTAAACTGGCTCCTGGGGAAAGCAGTTTGAAATGTTAATTTGGAGAGAAATAGAAAACTTTGGAATGAGTCATTCACCAAAAACCTCCTTGCAGGGCAACAGGAGTCTGCAAACTGATGCTTACAGAAATCCAGCATGATTTTGGACCTATACATGWATATATATTTACACATACACACAMTTACACAGAGCTCCTATGGAAACTTCCTCTGCAGGACTGTGAGAGGCCTTTTGTACAAGATCATGCCATGCACCTCCCCTCAGGTATCAGATCTTCCTTGGAAACTGCWGCCTAGCAGTRTCTAAATGTTCCTCTATCTCTGCCMCATCTGCTTTTCTCTTTCCAGCATATACTAGTATTCTGTATTTGTTCCAAATTAGCTCACTCACAGTACCTTTGGCTTGAGAAATACCAAATAAAATTAAGTCAAGTTCTGGGAGAGCTTTGCCTGAATTGAGATAAGCAGTTTGATAAGACAGTACATCTTTCCTGATCTACTTCCCTGGCAGTCAGTGGTGTTTCCAGACCCCATGCCTTGGGACCAGAACAATGCTCATGCACTCACCATGCAAACTTGCCTCCCATGTTCCCTGCAATGGGGTTTGACAGTCCTCAAGCAGGTTTCTGAGGCACTAGGGCATGCAGCCTGCCCTGAGACAAGAAACCTCAATGCTTCTGTGGTCTGCAGCTGCAGGGGAGGWRGTCTSAAGTCCTGCCTCTAGGTCAGCATGKCCTCTGCCTCTTCAGCTGATAGAATCATAGAATGGTTGTGGGTTGGAAGAGGCCTCTGAACATCATTTAGTCCAACCCTGTTGCCATGGGCACGGACATCTTCAACTAGATCAGGTTGCTAAGAGCTTGGTCCAACCTGACCTTGAATGTCTCCTGGGATGAGGCATCTACCCCCTCCCTGAGCAACTGTTCCTGTGCCTCACCACCCTGATCATAAAAATKTTCTTCTTTTATGGTCTGAATCTATTCTCTTTTAGTTCAAAACCAATAGCCCTTTTCCTATCATARGAGGCCCTGCTAAAAATTTGTTCCTATCTTTCTTGTAAGTCCTTTTTAGACACTGGGAAGTACTCGAAGGTTTCCCTGGAGCCTTTTCTTCTCCTGGCTGAACCCCAACTGCCTCAGCCTGTCTTCAYAGGAGCAGAGGGATGGAGTTGAGGCTTCCAGTGCCTACCAGCACTAGTGACTCCAGGAGTCAGGAGCAGCTGCAAAAGGGCTGGTTTCTGTAGAAAGGCTAAAAGTTTCTCTTTGAACAGTGGCTTTACTTACATGCTCAGGGCTGTGGGTTTGCTCCAGAAAGAAAGGAAGAGGATGCTTGGTGCATGCTTCCTTTCCTGACACCAGCCAAAKACACAAACACTACAACACATTCTGTAATTCCCTGCCTTTTCCATCCTACAGCATAGATGGTGGGGATGGGCCAGGCCTGAGTGTGGGCTCTGCACAAACTCACTGCACAACGTGGGCAGCACAAAGGCACAACTGTAGAAGACTGGGTGTGGAATTAGACACTGTATCTGTGTTCAACTCCACGTACATTTGCTCTTAAAGCCCTGCACAGTCACAGTGTATCACTGCTTTTCCTAATTTTCTGCTGCGATCTGCCCAGAGCATTGTGAAAGGTGCTGTAAGTGACAATGCAGCACTGCTTGGCATTTGCCTATGTGCTGTATGAAAGCTGAAGACAGTGCTACTCAATGTCCTTAAACTGGCTGACATTCCCCAGTCAAGGAGAAGGCAGCCAGGACCAGAGCAGGAGATCCTGTGTATCACACAAACGAGGGCTGCAGCAGAGCTGTGCTGCTCAGTGGGTGAGCTGCTGTTTCCTGGCATGTTTTCTGCCATCCAGACTGTGTGTCCTCAGCCACAGGTAAATCATTGCATAATCCTGAATGAGCTTATCTCAAGAACAACTTGTGAAAGGTGAAAATTGAAATGGAAAGTAAAGGGTAAAGGTGGCAGAAATCCAAACACTCRTTCCTAGCACTGGCTGCTGGGAGTGGGTGGAAGCTTGTCCTCTGAGCTGCACTGCTTCGTGATTTCAGCGCCTTTTCTCTAGACAGCTGSTACTGGGCTCCTCACTTGATACAGCACTGCAGCACAAGCTTCATGAACTTCCTATCTGCCTCTCTTTCTTCTCCCTCCCTAGTGTGGAATGCTTCTCTAGCTTTCCTTGTCATTGCAATGGATGGGAGCCCACAACCACATGTAAATGCTGTCCATGCAGCAGTGTAAGCCATGATGTGAATTGTTGGCACTTTCCCAGCCCTGTGAGGAGGTTTCAGTTGATGACTGCTGTTGGCAAAGGAGGGAAAATCACAGAATCATAGARTGGTTTGGGTTGGAGGGGWTCTTAAAGATCATCCAGTTCCAACTCTCCTACCAATGGCAGGGACATCTTCCACCAGAGCAGGTTGCTGAGGGCCCCATCCAGCTTCATCTTGACAGATGTCACAGGCATGCACAGGAGGCTGAATAATTATACTGTCAGAGGAGATGAGGAGCTTGGAGGGGTTTGTGGAAGCAAAGAAGGTGAGGATGGGGAGTAGGAGAGATGGAGGGAGGGATGGGTGCAGCTAATTCAGAGAGCCAGCAAGGGTAGGGGAATTGGTGCAGGCTTTGGCTGCTGGTAAGGCATGGGCTGGGATGGGATGGGATGGGCAGCTTAAATGCCACAAAACCAGAAGAGTTCTCAAAGACCAGAATCATGTTTGGTGTTCATGTCTGAGCCTGGAGAGCCCACTTTGGCCACTGCTGGAAGAGCAGATGGAGGTGAACAATGTTCTGGCAAGCTCTTTGCATGTCTTTCCCCTTCTCCTGTGTTGAGAGACCCTCCTCAGTGTCCTGGTGGGGCTGAGGGAGCAAGTTTTTGTTGTGTACCCCTGGGCAGCTCCTGCAGAGGTGCTGGAAGGTGCTTGGCAGTGCACTGCTCTGCCCCAGGCCCAGTGTGCAGCTGCTGTGCAGGTACTGCTGYCATGCTCCTGCAAAAACACACCAGCTGGGAGTGCAAATGGCTAAACCACATCTTGATAAAGCAAAAGGAGAATGGCTTTTCAAATATTTCAGTTATATAAATGTTGTAAAATGAGCTTTAATGCCTTGCTTCAGTGATTTTCAAAATGAATTAAACAAATTGCTTTTACACCCACCCGTGGAACAAGGCTTGACTAGTTACAACTCTTTTCTGTTTCAGTACATATTATGATTGAACAGCATRAGTAGGGCTTTTGTTTCATGAGGAGATAACCAACTAGTGAGAAGCATTTGCTAAATACTGAGACCTAAGAAGAGTAATTTTTTTCAAGGTTTGTGGTGCTCWTGCATGGAACAAATGGTTTTCAGGCCTAATGAACACGAGGTTTCCCACTGGTGAAAGGATGCAGAGCTGTGCTGCTGGTGGAATGTAAACATCTTCAGCCAATCTCCCTGTGGTGTCCTGGCAATGTGCTGGGCATGGCACCATGGAAAAGTGCTGGGCAGGGTATCAGATGGAAATGGAGTACTAAAAAAGTGCTTTACCCAAAACAGCTCTAGAGAGCAGGTTCTCTTCATTGGTTGTAAAGCCAGATTACAACTTTTGTACGTAGTATGCACTAGACAAAATGAGAATATCATCTATCTGAGAGCTGACCCCAGATGACCAGGGGAAATCCTACACCATATGGCACCCTGCTCATCACATAAAGGTGAGGAAAGAAGGAGGAAGGGGAAGATGTTCAGAGTRATGGCATTTGTCTTCTAAAGTCCCTCATTCCCCATGATGAAGCCCTGCTTTCCTGGGCATGGCTGAACATCTGCCTGTCCATGGAAACAACTTTGGAATGAATGCCTTGTTTTGATTTGGTTGTGCATGTGGCTTTTGCTTTCCTTTWAAAAATGTCTTTATTCATGAGTGTTCTCATTTTTATTCTTCCAATCCACTTCCCTATCCCATCAGGGGAATGAGCAGCAGTATGGGGCTGAGTTACCATCTGGGGTTAAACCACAACACATGTGAGTCTTGTTCAGTTTTGTTCTTAAAAGCTTCTGTTCATTGCTTTCTTGGATGGTGACTTGATTATGTAATATGCAAAAACCAAGAATCCTTGTGTTTATTTTGTCTTTAAGAACTTGTCCAAGCCAGCAACCAGCATCTGCCACTTTCCGTGTCTGCCTGAACAGTGGTTACCTGCAACATGGTCTTGCTGACTCCTTCAGAATGCATAGACGTTTCAAACAGAAAGCAAGCTATTTTCTCTGCATTTATTTTCCTTCATGCTAAGGATTCACTATCCTTTACTGATGTTGGAGAGCAAGGAAACCAGCAGAAATTATCATATTTCATTTGTGTCATTTGTGTCCAGAACATCTCATCATTTTGCAACCTCTGTGCCAGCTGTGATGTGCTTGCAGGCTGAGACATCCCATGGAGAGATGAGCCCCTGCTGAGGACTGGGGACATGGCTGAAGGTGGCTGCACAAGGGTCTGGCTAAGCTCACTCACAATTCATGCCCCAAACTGAGCTCTGCTGTTGTGTTCAAATGCAGCACCCTACTGCCCTCTCCCCTTGAAGTAGAAATAAAGTACAGCTGTTGGCTGTGGAGATTTCATCAGCTTGAACATCCTTTCAACAAGAGGGGCACTGTCCCCCTCTCAGCCCAGGAGAAATGACTCCTGGGCTGAGGTGGACACTGGTGCCAGAGCTGAAATAGCCCATCAKACTCACTCTGCAGCCTACATGGCCAAAGCATGGGTTGAGCTTTAAACTGCTTAGAAAAATCTGTGTGGTGGTGTAACACCCACCAGCGTCCCTTTTTCCAACATATCACCTTATCCTGATCTCCAGCTCCATCTCAGCTCATGAGAACTTGTTAATTTGGAGCCCAGAGTGGTGTGGGCAGCTGTGCAGAGGCTGCACACAGGGGTTTCTTGGTGTGGCAGAGCCAGGTGTCTGCTCCCCAGCCGTGGGCTGCAGGAGTGTCCAGGAGAAGCAGGAGCAGCCTTGGTGCCTGCAGAAYGCTCTAGCACAGTTTGCTTTGCTTAAAAAAAACCCAGCTCTTGGCTTTAGTTAAGTAAGGAACATTTCTTGAAAAGACTTGCTTTGTTTGTTTTAAGCTTTTAATTGACTGCCGTTTATGAGATTACATGTGAGTGAAGGAAGAAAAAACTTTTAAAATGCCCCATTGCATGGAAATATGTCTAGACTGTTTACAAATGCTCCTTGTTTGGCATTCAGAGCCCGGATCTTTGACTTCCTTTTGGACTATTCTCCACTGGAAATGAAGATTTGCTGCCAAAATAGTCCACCTTTTCCTGAAAGATTTGGTATTAATAGTTTTGACAGAACATCTAGTTCCTGTGTAATACAGGAGTCAGTCTAGCAGTTGGTCCTGATCAGAGGTACAAAATGCAGTTGCRTAACTTTTATTTTGAGATTAAATATCTGCAGTTTAACAGAAAAAACTGAGCCTGTGCCAGCATGCATCTCTTGAAGCTGGGAGGAAAGTGTTGATGTTAATGGTGTAGCAGATTACTGTTCTGGCTTTTGTTTAAGGAAATGAGTAATTTTTATTAAAATGCAGTGTGTGTGATTTGGARTATTTCAGAGATGCAGTTGTGGTGCTTCAGGTCCCCAGGGAGGGCTTTTTTCACCCTCCCCTCCACACCCTGCCTATGTGGGCATCCCCAGTGCTGGCTCCCTGCTGCCTGAGCCTCCTGCCTGGCCCAGCCACGGGACAGGGACAGATCTGGAACCCCAGCACAGCCCCAGKGAACAACCTCTGCTGATGCCTTTGCTGAGTTGTCAAGCTTAGATGCTCTTGACCTAGTACATGTAATAGGAGCAATTCCAGACTTGGCTAAAAGCTCCTTTGGAAAGGCTCATGACATCTTCTAATTTATTCTTGGTTTCCATTGTTTGATTTTGGTTGCTATTTTTAATAAGCAGCCACTGCAGACATGTGAGAGGGAATGAATTATCTTTGATAATGATTATTTGTTACTTGTGGTAGRCAAAGAAAGGCAATTTATATTCTTTCAAGACTTTTCCCAAACAGAGCTCAATAATTAATGCTGCAGACTGTAACACATTAAGCAAAATGGCATTTTGTGACATCAACAGCTCCTGAATGTTTTCAGACTATTTTACTTTGCTCTGTACCTGTGATTGCTGGATGGCTGTATACAATTATTGCTGTACATCATTTGATTTTTCCAGCAATTAAACAATATTGTAATTTATTCTGCTAGGCAAAAGTTTCTCTGCTTATACATAAAACCATGTTTATACATGTCAAAAATGCATCCTTTTTCCACACAAAGGATGAAGTTTAATTGTAGAAAGAACAGTTAATGATGGCTTTAGGGGGATATCGTTTTTACCAATCTTTGTGACTGGAAAAATTCCATAATGTCTTTCTTAACAATGTTGCTTAAATTTACCTAAAGTAGTGCAAGGGACCAATCCATCAGTTCAGTCGGGCTTTGAGCTGCTAACAGTATGTGTTAAAGAAAGTGGGCCCAGATTTTTATGTTTTTGTAGAATTTCATTATTTTTGTTATTCTCTCTTTTTTTAAGACATAATCACTCCATCACTGGTAGTGCTCCTACCAGTTTGGGACTGGGCTTCTGTTGTACAAGTAAAAATAAGTTCCTAATTCAAAAAGAAACTTTTTGTATCTATTGATTGAGCAAAATCAGAAAGAAGGTACCTGGCATTGATAAGGTAAGAACTAAAAATTTGCTTTAGCAGCACAAAGATGTAATAATTTTTTCCTACAGTGGATTTTTATTTCAAGAGAAGCTTTCCTAAAGAAAAAACCCTGATAATTAAGTTGAAAAGAAAAAAAGAAGCATCACATGCCATTTGAGAAGGGGTATGAAGTGGGTAAGGAGTGAGGRTAGGGGAAAGCCATGCTTGGTTCTGCTGGTGGCTCTCAGGTTGTTGTGTTGATTTTGACCTTGTTTCTGAAGAAGAGGACAACTGGAGGTGGAAGCACACATAGCAGAGAGAGGGGCAGAGCAGSAAACACAGGGCTGCACTCAGGCTCTGCTGTTTGCAGTTCAGCTGTTGCAGCTGCAGGAGGACTACAGAGGTTTCCAGCACAAATGCCCATGGACCCAAAATTCTCTGCTTGGGTGCTCACCCTCAGTGCCATCTATTCCAAAGATTTGCCAGGTGATTTGCAGAAATGCAGAACGACTGCAGGAATGACAAATTGGTCTGGTCAAAATAAGTCAGTAAGAGCATATTTCTCCAAGGTCACTGTAAATCAGAGGGTGGAAAGCAAGGGGAAATCTCTTCCCAGGAGTTAATGATGGGGACAAGAGGAGCTCTTACATTTTATGTTTTAAAAGCAATTGACAGTGTGTAGTCACTGCCAAGGGTGTGTTGGAGGCCTGCTGATGAAAAGAGTTGCAACCCTGAATTTTCACCTTTCCATAATCTCACTTGAGAAGTGGTATCTATTTTTCTATTGTGTTCAGCACCAAGCAGAAAAAGTGTTTGTAGCTTTTTATAAACAAGACCTGTGTTTGTAGCCCTCCATACATTTGTCTCACCTCTTCTGTCTCTGCAAATAGCTTCTGAGCAGCACAGGGCCAGTGTAGCCAAATGGTTTACACAGCACTGTGAGCATCCTGCTGCCAGGGATAAGAGCACGAATCTCTGCTGATTTCACTGCAAGTCAGGCTGAGACCAGAGAGAAAACAGCAGGATAAAGCAGATCTATTAGATAAAAATGGTGCCTCTTCCCAGCATGGGAACAAAGCCTCAGGAGGGTTTAATTGACCTCAATGAGTGCATCTCCTGTCAGTCATGGAGTGCTCTGTCTCTTGGCTGGCAGCAGAGAGGGCTYGCAGCGCCTTTGGAGGGGATGCAGGCTCTGGGGCAGGCTCCCTCCCACCCTCCTCGACACCAGGGCTGGGTKTCTACCTGAGATAATGCTGATAGAGAAATGTTGTTTTCCATCCCTGCAGGAGCCAGCAATGAGGAACTGAGGAAAGGTTCCTGGTGGGGGTGGCAGCCCAGCAGCAGACCATGGTGCTGGAAGTGGCTGGAACAGGTACGAATCATTTCCACCCCAGTGCTGCCTGGGGAATTGTGCATCATCTGCTTTAGTTCTTAGAACTATTCTTGGATTGCGAAAGCACCTACAAAACCTGAGAATCTAATTTTTTGTTGTTTTCAGTAATTTTCAGAAGCATCAATCTTTGTTAGAACCCTAACAAGTTTCCTCACAGCATCTCCTCTTTAGGTAAGCTTTTTTTCCACAAAGTCATGTTCAAGTAATTCTTTTCTCATAGCAGAACTTCCTATCTCTCATGAATTATTTCTTTTTATTCAGCTCATAGAGAAAGAGATAAAAGAAGTTAACAAAACCATCAGCATATGACAAAAAGAAAAAAACCAAAGGGGTATTTATTAGTTAACTGATGTATGAACAGGCAGGAGATTGCTTTAGACTAAAAAGTGAATATTTTGGCATAACTGCAGCCAAAACTCTTTGCTTCCCCAGTACACAAGTAGCTCTGCAAYATGGCTACTAGGGAATGCTGTTAACAGAGTTTAAAATATTGTTTTTATCTGTTAAGTTAGAGGGAAGATCTGTCTAATCATATGCAATTTCTGCTGGAGGGAAGCATCCTTTGACAGCTGCATGATTCCGCTCAGGTGTGTGGGGGATGCAATGCGGCCAGAGATCCCAGCCTGCAGAGCAACATGAAAGTTCAGGCACTGCTTGGTGACAGTGATAAAGCTCACTCTTAGTTCTGAACTGTCTGCAGAGGAAATTGTTTTCCACCTCAGGAACAGGAAAACCAAGCAACTAAACAATCATTTTGTATTCATGTCCTCAGACAGATGCATATATTCACACACATATTTACCTGTAGAGGGAATTAAGTCAAATGGTCAGTCACACTGAGACCAGAAAATGACAGGGACACTGATGCTGTCCATAAATAGATCACAGATCACAGTGAACAAGAGTTATTTGGGAAAGGACAAGGCCAGCCCAAGACCATCTGTGTACGAACTGTTGTAAATAAAGCAGACATTCCATCAGAGGCATGTTGGTGAGTATCACAGCARGCCACTCAAATTGTTAACAATGCAACAAGGATTTTTGTAAGGTAGAAGTTGCAATGCAAGGTAGCAGACTTGCTAAGCTGGCCCCTTTCAGTCATACAGCTTATGTTTCTAAATTTCAAGTAATTCATGTATTTGGACACTAATTATGCCTTTATACTTGCATGCTCCAACATACAGCATGTGATGGCATCACTTGCCTTCCCTSTGTAGGTAAATGTGTGTGTGGATACACCCATCTGTCTGTGTAGAGGATGAGAAATGAAGGATAYTGCTACTGCAAATGTTTACATGTTTGTCATTAATGTCACAAAATTTTAACTCTCTATCTGCTTAATCGAGTGTCTTTTTTCTGCAGCAACAAATACTCCTTTTTTGTAACACTCTGTGGCTGACAAGAAGGAAGGGTAACCACCCCCTGCATTACTTTTTAACAGTGCTCACTGGCTAACACTGCTGAGTACTCTGGCTTTTCATCTATAAGCCTCTCTAAGCTATAAATTCTGTAAGTAGTCATTAGTCCAATGGGTCACTTTCATTTCCTCACCCAATCTCGTTTTTAGTTATTTTTTGTTTTACTTGCACATTTTCTCTATCACAAGGGTGGATGCTCTTTCTGATGTGTGAGTACATCCCAAAGCCACAGCTACAGAAATATTGGYGAGGAAAGAAGACTTCTCTGACTCCAGGCTGAGTTTTCTCTCACAGATGTTTTATGAACAATCTTTCTGTTTCCGTAGCAGGTGCTGGAAAATTGAAAATTGGCAGAGAACCCTCTTCTAGCTCATGCCTTTAGCTGMCTGGTGGAAAATGCAGTGTGCTGAATGTTTGTCATCTGTTCCTTAAGAYACAATTAAAAATATACTTTTTGACGAGGTGCTGACCCTCTCTGATTACTGTCCTGGCAATGGGATCCTTGCCCATTGTGCTGCTGGGAGCCTTGTGGGGAATCACAACTCCTCTTTACAGCATCAGCAATGTGCAAGAAAGCACCACAGGACTGAAGGTGTCCTGCTCCTGAGAAAGCCACTGTGGCCTCCTCTGCTGCCACACAAAGCACAGAGGGATGTGAAGCTGGGTGTTTCACCCCTCTGATGTGCAATAGTAACTCCAAGTCAGCAAAATCATGAACAGTATCTTTCATCTGTGTGAACAGSTCTGTTAACTAACAAGGTGGTGTACAAAAACCACTGACAGGATTTGAAGATTAAGAATGAGAGTATCAGWGTCTGGAAAAAATTAAGTTAAGGTGGTATGTTCTTGTTTGAAGGAGAACAGGAAAGAGAGAATGTGAAAGAAACAACCCTGCAGTGAATCCTTCACTTTCTGCATTTGCCACTGTTTTTCTTTGATTTAAGTATTGCAGATCTGAAATTTGATATGTATCATGCTCATCTGCTAAAACTAGGTTAGAATCAAGTTTGCTKCCCTGCAGACAGGCATTGCATGCTTACATCTTAGTTCTTCCTAAATAAATGAAAAAATGATGACTTCTGAATGGTTGTGTCATTCACGTAGTGTTTGGATGTGTTTGTTTTTATTACAACACTGTTGATGTTCTGTTATTTTTATTCCCCAAGTGTTGTGTTACTCCTATGCTGCTATTTCCTATTTTGTCAGTTCTTTCCTGGAGGAGGTTTCTCTGGAGTCTATTTGTCTTTCAATTAGAAACATTTTTTTGCAGCCCTACTGATTAATTTATTTTGCTTAAGCATGAAACAAGTTGGATATGCAGCATGGCAAATGTAGGAGTAAAACAGCAAAGACACTTCAGAACATTTTTTGAGCTTTTTTCTCTCAAATACTTTCCTGGATTCTTCTTTATAAGTGCTCCCAAGGGCAGGATGCTGGTTTTGTAARTTWGTGGATCTTGCATCTCAGAGTGCAGTGGCACCTCCTGTGGGAAACCTGTGCAGGGCCACTGCAATTTCATGAGTAGTCATTTCTGTGCCATTTCACTAATAAGGATATTAATTWCAGTGTGTCAATGGTTCAGTTTTTAAAACACATTCTGATTATCTGGATGTATGGGTATGAAAACCCTGTAAACTCCTACACATCTCATGCAGATGGGATCATGGCAGGGAGGTGTTTTTGAGAGTTTCAGGGAGTGCACAGCCCAAACTTCAGCTATTAGCACCTTGTTTTCYATGCTGAGTCACAGGCAGTGGTAAGCAGGGCTTCTGCACAGCTGCACACAGGAGCACCTTGGCTTTGATGCTGTGTGTTTTGGCTGCCTGAACCATGTGAGTGGCCTTCCATTTGYTGACCCAACCAAGCCCTTCAGCCAGGCCTAGTGCAAGGGACAGGTTTCAAGCCTTGCAAAGCTTCTCTGATTTGGGAGATTTGTCATCTTTAAAAAATCAGTGYTGGTGGGACCTCTCAGCACCCCATTTTTCTCTAGGTTGCCCTGACACAAAAAGTGTCTGTGCCTTAGTTCACACAGCCAGTCCTTGCCTTCCTTCCAAGTCCTCTCTGGGCCATTATTTCAATATCCTACAACTGAAAAATAATAATAAAATAAAAGTCATAAAGCTATTCTAAGGTCTGTGGATGCAAAGCAAATTCTGGCCTGAAAACTGCTCTTTGCAGAGACACCAAAACCATCACAGATCTACCTGTCCACATGGTTCAAGTATAATCACTAGCATTTGTCATCACCTTTATTTCTATCCATRTTTATTATAAATAGCAGTGCTCCTTTCTAGAGCAATTTGTACTACTCCTCATCTCTGTTTCAAAGGCATTTTGAGTAAACAACCTTATTTTAACAAAGCAGATGGGAACCTTTTTATAGCTGTGAGGCACAGGCAGTATCTGCACCCCTGAGCCAGCTCTGTGCAGCAGTACTGTTCTCTGCTGTACTAAGGACATGTCTGAAGTCATTAAAATGTTGCATATAATCTATTCCACTTYAGATAAGGTGGATTTTCAAGGTTATAATATTGCTGAATTAGTTTTACAGCTACTCCAGAGGTACCAGTGAGCAATTTATATTGATTTCTCTGTCTTCTTGTTAGAAGCTGTTTTCTGAAAGCTGAAAGTAAAGTAAAGCAATCAGACTTCCTTGAGAAAGGCACTGGAAAACACTGAGGCTCAGGGATSCTGTGCATGCCTGCATTGTGGTGGTGCCTCTGTGCTGACCTGGCCATTTCATCTTCCCTTCTGTGGGACAATGCTCACCTCATGCTGGATCCTCAGCAGTGGCAACTGGACAGCTGCTGCTTTTGAGGAATTGTCCTCTTGCAGGACAGGATGTTCAACACAGGTGCCACACGAGGTGACAGTGTCCCTTTTTTGCTGTTTCCACCATGGGCAGCTRCAGGTGTCTGACCTTCTCCATCATTCTTGCAGGACAGCATCCTGGCCTTCAAAAAAAACAGGAATCTCTTACTGAGTGGCCACATTATTAAACATGTTTGAATACCTTATTTTAGTTAATCCCTGTCTCATTGCACAGATCCTTYCTAGGTAGATGACATAATTTCTAAAAAACAAAAAAAGGAAAATATCCAGAGGAGAATATTTCTAATACCTCTGTATTAAGTCAAATATGATCATGGAGCTATTGCCAGAGCTCTGGTTCTGGAATTCTCTCTCCTGCCTGTGGAAGTCCAATTACCTGGGACAGATCAAAGCTTAGCCTGAGCACCCCACATGGAGGAAATAAACCTGAGACCCTGGGAGGTGGGACTTCTGGGAAATGCTAACAGAGTAAGCCCCGCTGGTTCAGGACCTTAGACTTAGAAGGTCAAGCCCCCTCCCCTCTAACCAAATTTGGACGCTTGTCCCCAAGTAAACCCTATAAATTGTCTGGCTAACCACACCCCCTGGTTTTTGGATGCAGTTTTGAAGAATAAAGAACAYCTTTGAGCTATCCATTATACCCATCTTGTTACTTAGCCAGTGCTACCCAGGCTGCCCGAGCTGGGGGCTGCAGGGTCTCCCCCACCTGGCAATACCTGCCCAGCCTGGAGTCCCTTTGGTGCATCCCAGGAAATGCTTGGCTGCCATTCCAAAGTCACAGGAAGGGTTTGTAGCATCAGACATCAGCACACAGTGAGTGGCTGGTTTGGAAGGGAATTTGAAAAGCGAGGGAGTTGCAGGCTGTGCACTCCATGGGCAGTAAGGAAATGAGGAGCTGGGTTGAGAACAAGCCCCCACAGCTGTGGGGATCTCTCAGTGCTGCTCTGGCCATGCTTGCTTCCTCCTGAGTGTGTTCATTAGACAAACTGTTATTATGTGGTATCTAATCAAATCCTTCTTTTAGCAAATTTATCAAATGATAAGACACAAGTGACATTCAGATTCCCTCTCATTGAGCTCCTTCAGTAATTTYTCTGCTTCAAAACCTACAAGAGAACTGATGTGCATCCCTGAGATCTCTCAGTGCCAGGCTTAGTTGGAGTAAAGACGCTTCTGTTGCTGAGGCCAGGATTTTGAATGCAAGTTAATCATCTGCATTTTKGAAGTGAAAATACAAAGGGGAAGGTGAATGAAATATTGTTATTTTGTCATGTGAAGTGACTTCAGGTATTTCAATGTTTATTTTCTTGCCCATCATGGGAGCATTCATGAATTCCCAGCTTTGTCAGGAAAAATATAACTTTTTTCATTGCTGATTACCCTCCTGGTGTGAACTGCATAATTTCTTACTTAGAAGAAGATTATTGTAGCCATTTATTTTCTGTTTAAGCAGGTGTAAACAAAACAATTACACTGAAAGGATTGAATTTTCTCTTTAACGCCTGAAACACAGATGCAGAGTCCATTAAAAATGTCCTTGCTTCCAATGAAAATKATATGAGAAAATTATCAACAAAAATATACATTTTTTGCTCTCTATTTGGGGAGGAAAGAAGAACAAGGCCATATGCTGAATATGTTTCCACAATTTATGGAGAATTCATGCAAGAAAATGAGCTTCTGCTCTGTGCTAGGGGATGTGGGGTTGACCCTTTATTCCCACTGAGGGTGTTTTAGTGCTCACACTAATTATTCCCACTGATRAGGAACCTCAAGGAAGCTGAGCCTTGAATAGCAGTGTAGACACTGCAAGGGTTGGATTGCTTCTGTTTGGGGAGAATAAGGAAATGAGAAGGGGGGTAGGTGGGAACCCCAGTGCTGGTTGCTCCAGGGCTGGGTGCATTGCAGATCCATCTACTGCAGCATTGCAGTGAGTGAGCAGAAACCTAACTGAGCACCCAATTACACATCTGCTCTACTCCTTTGATGAAGGCTTRTATGGCTTGGCTCTTCTTCTTTTGATGTCAAATTAATTCTCATTGGCCTTTTTTTGTACCTCAGGGCAGCAGACATCAGTTCATTCAGGATGATAAACAGCAAGCAGTTGCTTCTGTGCAGAGCCTGAATCAATGGCTGTTCTGCAATTGTGCTTAGCTAAAGATGCTGTTCTCTGGTTTCTTAACAAGTAGTTTTCCTGTGGGGGGCAGAAATACAGAATTCCTTAATACACTTTTTCTACCCCTCTTCAGTAAATCAAGATGTGAAACTGACTGTTCATGACAARTTTCTGGGTAGATGAGAAGTTGGTGACATTTTCTCTGCCAGTTAAATATGTGAAATGTCGTCTTCTCTCAATTTTGCTTAAGTGTTTATTGGTCTCTGGAGATTGCAACTTATGGTGAGCTTTCCAGAAAGCAGTGCTGATGCCCCCATGGTGTTGAAGGGCCATAAACAGTCAATTAACTCATGAATTATTTGCAMTGCTTGTCATCTGGGGCTCATTAGCATGAAAATATTTAAGCAATAGAGACACAACACATCTCTTGCCTTTCCACTTCAGTGGGTATTTTGGGTTTTCCACCTGCTGAGTGGATGACATGGAAACAAATGGCCATTTACCTTTTGTCTTGCTCCAAGCRTTCTCTCTCTCCCTGCYCTCCAGCAATCATGTAGTTTGGYTTCTTGCTTTGAGGCCTAGAAAAAMCATTTCTAAGAGAAGGAAAACATTCAGACAAGGTTTTGCCATTGCTATTTGCATCATTACACTGTGTTTTTCTAATAGCTGTAATCAGCTCTCATACTGCTCAAGAAGTTGTACATAAAATGTGTGAAATAATACATATATAAATACTGTCTTCTGTCAGGGTCTATGGACTTGCCTGTGCCTTAAGAGACCAGCACTGGAAGAAAGTATTAGACTAAGGATCTTTCAATTACAATTACTTGTATAATTTTTCAGACACTTTYTCTAACTGTGTTGGAAAAGGTGAGCTGGATTGTCAAACTTTACAGAGAAGTGTTMTTTACCTTTGGATGCTGTACTAAATGGAATTCTTCTCATCAAATCTCATGAATGCCAATGCATTTCAATGTGCAAATATTGAAAATGCAGGAAGGGAACTGACAGCCATCAGGGAATACACAGCTTCCTGCASGTCATGAGCTTTTCCTGATCCAGAGCAAAGACCTGACTTTTATACCTGGCTGACTCTGGGGTTGGTTGCAGGCACCTTGCTTCAGTTCCAGCAGCAGCAAAAGCATTTTGCTAGACTGCCCAAAGGGTTGTGGGAAAGGCTGTTCAAATGCACTAAGAAAAAGAATAATTTATTATTTGCTTTGGTCATTAAAGTTGGCTTTTATTTGGGCTCTGCTCCATCAGGCAACTAAAATGATGGATTTAAGCATTTGATGAAAATGTTTACTTACAAAGAACATACACATGGTTTGTATTTTCCCAAAYGAAGCAGGAACAGAGGCTGAAATAGAGGTCCATTTTATTGCACCTGCACCCAGGTCCTACTCCTGTCCCAGACAGCTCCTCCTCCYAAAGATGCTTTGCTTTGTTTTCTGCTGAGATGTCTACTCCTTGACTTGCATGACCTCCTGATGCTGCCCTCTGTCTGCAAAAGTCCTGCCTTTACCTAAGACATTCCTTACCTGCCTGTGTGTGATCTGTGTTTTGGAGGCAATTCCTTGGTTTGGGTTTTTGTATCCTACAAGACAATTTTGACTTCATCTTTCATTCAGGTGGGATGGAGCCTTTCTGTCATGCAAAAAGGTCTCAGCTACCACAGGCCTGCAAGCACAGGTCCTGTTAAGAGTCATGTTTACCCCAAATCAGAAAGGATTGCTCATTTGCATAGGAGGTGAATGTGAGCTACTCACCTACCTGCCCTGGCAAAAATTCAATTTTCAGGTATTTTGTCCCTATCTCTCTTATCCTATCCTTTCTGCCTTTCAATTAACACATTTGCCATCATCCTTCCTTACATCCTTTCTCCAAAAACAGCCTCTGTCTGCACACCTCACTCCCTGTAAACAACCAGGGGCTCTGGAAAGGGCTCTGGAAGCACTGGCTCAACCTGTGCATGTTCCTCCTGGACCCCCATGGTCAAACCTCCCCCTGCCCTTGCCACCCTTCACTCCACTCCTCCCACCCTTCACACATTTTCCTGCATCCATCTCTGCTGGGAAGTTCASTTACTTTACATCTTGCTCATTTTTGTTTCAAACCCTTCTGTAAAAAGGCTTCCCTGTTGCAGGGTGCAGTGTAGCAGGCTGAATATATTTCCACCTCCCATGAAASCACACTAAAAGCTCTACCCCTTTTCTCTCCAAATCACTCACAAGCCAAGTCCCGAGTGTATATCCTCCACAAACACACCACCAGCACTCCTCCTCCACTCCCAGGGAGGCAGKCTGCTGAAACCAGGAATAATAATACAAGAAAAGTAGGTCATCTGCTCTCTGAGAACATGGAATACAAAACTCAGCCACTGAGTGCTGGGTGAGCACAAAGAAGTTAAACCAATTATCAAATCAAACTGATACAGAGCAGAAGATTCCCAGCATGTCAATGCAGAGCTTTTCTCCTCAGCAGCCTGGCAGTGCTGGTGCTGGCAGGGCTGAGCTGCCCTTGGCTCTGTCTGCTGTTGCCACCAGCTCCAGCAGCTCCTTCTGTGCTCTGCTGGCTGGACACAGCAACAAGCACCCTATCATGGATATGGATTTGAAGGCACAGAATTATACTGCACTTTACTACTTCTCAGCATTGCCAGGTGTTTTTTTTTTTGTTTTTTTTTTAGTATCATTTGCTGCTCTTTGCTTCCTAATTTTGTTGGGGAGCATTCTGCAGTCTAACATTTTAGCTGTGGCCAGAACCAATGAAATTTCCTATGTAGAAATGACAGGAAAGGGGAAGGAACATGCTACACACACATACTGCAGTCTTTCTGTTCCAGCACCATCTCCCCTAGGTTGATACACTTCTGAGAAATTAGAAAAACTGTGAAATAGTCAGAAATGGAATAATCTGTTCAGCAAGAAGCAGCCTTTYTAGCTTTCATTACGAGGCAGGGACTTATGCCCTAAAGCTTGAAGCTTTATTAAGGTGCATGTGCATGGAGCTGGAGAAAACTGCTGCCTTTACAAGGCTACAATTTCACAACCACACAAAGTGAGTATAATGTCATCGTGTCTGGCCAAAGAGTCCCAGTGTTGCTGAAAGACATTATAATGAGTGAATCAGTGAGCACCCCTCCACTGTAAGCCTGCTGTGAACCTTCTGAAAAGCATTTAAAGGACTTTGGAGATGGATTTCCACTGCTGTGTTATCAGTGCCTGCCTTTCCCAGCATGTTGCTCTCTTCTTTCTGTATGTTGCCCTTGTCCAGCAGAGCAGCCACATTTCCCCACAGCTCATCTTTGTGCTCCACTCATTCTCTGAAACCTTTTTCCTTCACAGTGTCCTCTATGTTTTTTTTTCAATTTGTACTGAACCCATCTCATTTTTTTTGAAATACATGCTTCCTTTCATTGAGCTAAGCTCTGAGGAATAAAGGGACATCTGATGTGATGGTACAGTATTGTAGCAGCTGCGGAGATGTGAGCAGTGTAAATGATCAGACATGAAAGGGGCACAGAAGCAGTTGGCCCTATTTTCATGCTTTCATCAATACTGCACATACTGTCATTGACTTTGTATTTTCCTTGGGAATTGTGTAGAGAAATGTTGGCAGCATGAATGAAGTTACACTTCTGCGCAAAGCAGGAGCTACAGGAAGTAAAATTAATGCTTATTGCATCAAACATTTTGCTGGAAGCTTGATGATTCACAATTCTTAGTTTTATTTTTTTTAATCCTGAAGATGTATAAGCACAAGGCATGCTCTAAGTAGGAACCATGATCATCCAGGAGTAATGCAATTCTCTGTGTCTTTGGGGATGGTCAATATGTTGTTCACTGCAGGTTGCCATGGAGATGCCGTATTATTTTCTTAGCTGAGTGATGTGCCTTGAATTATAATGCTTTCATAGGAATGGCATAAGTTAATAAAATTATTTATGGTTCAAAAAAATCATCCTTCAAATAGCATTTGAAATCAAGGGGTTTGTCTAATGCTCAGTTTCCTTCAGTCTGACTGAAGTGTGGTGACAGAATAAYATAATTAAATCTATGCAGCTGTGTTTAAATGTTCTGCCACACATTTTGACTTATTTTATGAAGGATGCTGTTACACAAAGGTGCACTGGATTCATGATAATGGGCAGCAAAGGGGAAGGAGGAATGAGAGCARTGGAGAATACAAACCTGTAACTTTCCAGAACAAGAGTGCTTGCAGTTCCTTCCATGTGGCCTGAGATTCCATAAGGCCAACCACTTTCTAAAAGCCTTTGAACAACATCGAGTTGTTCAAACATTCAGTTGTGGAAATGAGTCTCAGCGCTCCCCATTTTAAAATCACAGAATCACAGAATAATTTGGGTTGAAAGAGATCTTCAAGATAACCTARTTGCAAGCCCYCTGCCATGGGCAGGGACATCTTCCAGTAGCCCATTTGCTCAGGGCCCCATCCAACCTGGACTTGAACACTTCCAGGGATGGGGCATCCACAGCTTCTCTGGACAACAAATTCCAGTGCCTTATCCCTTGCATGGTAAAGAATTACTCCCTAACATCTAATGTAAACCTGCCCTCTCTCAGTTCCTTGTCCTGCATCTGTTTGCCCATTTTAAAAGTCCTGCTCCCTCTTTTTTGTAAGTCACTTTAGTTACTGGAAAGCCACAGTAAGGTSTCCCCAGAGATTTCTCTTTTCCAGTCTGAACAATCCCAGCTTTCTGAGCCTGTCTTCWTAGGAGAGGTGCTCCAGCCCTCTGAGCATCCTTGTGGCTCTCCTCTGGACTCTGTCCAACAGAACCACATCTTTCTTGTGTTRAGGACCCCAGGTCTGGATGTAGCACTCTAGATCAGCCTCATGATGGCAGACAATAGGTAGAAAATCACMTTCCYCAACCTGCTGGCCATACTTCTTTTCACAGACTCACATAATAAGCTAGCTGGAAGGGGCCCTCAAGAATCATAGAATCCAACTCCTGGCCCTGCTCAGCCCCATCCCCAGGAGTCACACCATGTGCCCAAGAGCATTGTCCAAATGCTTCTTGAAGTCTGCCAGGCTGCTGCTGTGACCACACTTCCCTGGGGAGCTGTTCCAGTGCCCAACCACCCTCTGGGTGAAGAACATTTCTTTTATATCCAAACTAAACCTCCCCTGACACAACTTCAGGCCATTCTCTCAGGTCCTGTCACTGAGCACAAAAGAGCAGGGATCAGTGTCTGCCCCTCCTCTTCCCTCACAAGGAAGTTGTAGACTGATGATGGTCAATTGGGAATTACCATTCTCACAGTCATGATCCTCAAACCCAGGGCACTGAAACCCCTTGGCCCACCATCCATATTGAAGACAGAGGCAAAGAACTCATTAAACAYCTCTGCCTTGTCTCTGTGCCTGTTTGTGAGGTGACYATCCTTATCCTGTAATGGGCTGACACAGCCCAGGATATAATACACCTTGTCTGCTGCAGGCACCCATCGCTGGCTCATGCCCAGCTTTTCATCCATAGCAGCCCTCAACTCCTTCTCCACAGGACTGCTCTCAATGATTTCTTTTCACAGTCTGCATTCACTGATAAAGATATTGAAGAGCAYTGGTCCCAAGACAGAGCTCTGAGGGACACCACTTGACACTGGCCTCTACCTAGACACAGAGTCATTGACCAAAACACTCTGGCTGCATCCATCCATCCATCCATCCATCCATCCATCCATCCATCCATCCATCCATCCATCCATCCATCTTCTTATCCACTGAATAGTCAATCAATCAAATTCATGTCTATCTGATTTGAAAATAAAGATGCCATGTGGACCATATCAAAGGCCTTACAGAGTGCAGATAGATGACATATGCCATCTTTCCTAGTCAGCTGTTGCCATCACTCCATCACAGAAGGCCACCAGACTGGTCATGATTTGCCCTTTGYAAAGCTGTGCTGGCTGTCTCAGTTCACCTAACCCTAACTCTTGTCTTTTACATGCCTCAGAATATCTTATAGGAGGAACTGCTCYCCAGTCTTGCCAGGAACAGAAGTGAGGCTCATCAATCTCCAGTTCCCCATATCTTCCRTTCTCCACTTTTTAAAAATGAGAGTGATTTCCCCTTTTTTTTCCAGTCACCAGTGACTTCATCTGATGACCATGACATGAAAGTGATGGAGAGAGGTTTGGCAACTGCATCAGCCAGTTCCCTCAGGACCCTGGGATGCACGTCATCAGATCCCACAGACTTGGGGCTATTCAATTTCATCAAATGGTCCCAAACCTGTTCTTCGTTTACAGTGGGAGGGTTCATGAGATGTCTTCAGTGCCAGCTTTGAAACTGCTKCCTGAGGTTATGAGTGCAAATACAATCTGTGCTGCTGGAGTGGAGGGTCCAGGGGCAGGCACAGAGCTCTGGCTGGGACCCTGTGGTGGCACATACAACATGGCAGGGACGAGGCCGATGTACAAAGCTCCAGCACAACTGCAGATGTCAAACACCATACCTTTACTTCAACAAATGAGGAATGAAGGAAAGGCTTTGGGCTTGTCAGAGCCAAAGCTGTGGTTTAGATACATTTCTGTTGATAAATCTGAGTGAGAAGAAGGTGCAGAAAGCTCAGGTTGCTGAAGGCACATCTCTATGGACTGGATTTTTTTGTTTGGTGGGGAAGATATTTTGTTTGCTGAAATGAAGCACACTGGCTGAAC
>CADDXX010001301.1:50085-61554 GCA_902810485.1 Alauda arvensis
AATGGCTCCCCGGAATTCCGACAGCTCCCCAAGGAATTCTGACAGACCCCAGGAATTCCGAGGGCTCCTGGGAATTCTGAGGGCTCCTGGTCATTCTGACAGATCCCAGAATTTCCAACAGATCCCAGAAATTCAATGTCTCCCGGGAATTCCGAGGACTCCCAGGATTTCCAAGGGCTCCCAGGAATTCCGACAGATCCCAGGAATTCCAGGGGCTCCCAGGAATTCCAACAGCTGCCGGGAATTGCAAAAGATGCCGGGAATTCCGTTGTATCCCGAGAATTCTGAGGGCTCCCAAGAATTCTGATGGATCCTGGGAATTCCTGGGAGCCCTGGGAATTCTGACAGACTCCAGGAATTGTGACAGATCCCAGGAATTCCTACAGCTCCCGGGAATTCCGACAGACCCTGGGAATTCCAAGGGCTCCCAGGAATTCTGATGTATCCTGGGAATTCCGTTGTATCCTCGGATTTCCAATGGCTCCCAGGAATTCCGAGGGCTCCGGGAACTCTGACAGACCCCAGGAATTCCGACAGCTCCCAGAGGAATTCTGACAGCTCCCAGGAATTCCAACATATCCCAGGAATTCCGAGGGCTCCTAAGAATTCCATCAGCTCCTGGGTATTCCGACAGCTCCCAGGAATTCTGAAAGATCCCCGGAATTCCAACAGCTCTCAGAAATTCCAACACATCGCAGGAATCCCWTTGTATCCCAGGAATTCCGGCATTTCCCGCGCACTCCGATGGCTCTGGGAATTCCGACAGATCCCAGGAATCTCGCTGTATCCCAGGAATTCCCGGGAATTCCYGTGATCCSRTACCTGTGTGCGGGGTCGCAGGGGGATCCCTTGCGCTTGCGGGGCTCCGGATCCGCGGAGGCGTCGCCGAGGCCGCTCATGGTGGGGTCCTACGGAGCACCTGGAAAAACAGCGGGAAAAGGAGCGGGAGATTCCCAAGGGAACACGGAGCCGGGAGGGGATTCCCAGGGGTTTCGGATTCCAAGGATTCCCAGGGGTTGTGGGGGTTTCCAGGAGGTTTGGGTTGCTGGGATTTTCAGGGATTGGGGGTTCCTGGAGTTCCCAAGGATTTCAGGTTCCTGATATTCCCAGGGATTTGAGATTCCCAGGAATTCCCAGGGATTTCAAAATTCCCAACATTCCCAAGGACTTCACATTCCTGGTGTTCCCAGGGATTTTGGATTCTTGACATTCCCAGGGTTTTCACATTCCCAGGGATTTTTGCTTCCTGGTATTCCCAGGGATTCTGGATTCCTGACATTCCCAGGGATTTCCAATCCCTGATATTCCCGGGGATTTGAGATTCATAGGAATTCCCAGGGATTCAAAATTCCCAATATTCCAAACAATTTCAGATTACTGAGGATTCTGGATTCCCAATATTCCCATGGATCACGGATTCCTGGAATTCCCAAAGATTTTTCATTCCAGGAATTCCCAAGGATTTCTGCTTCCTGGTATTCCCAGGGATTTGGGATTCCCAGGAATTCCCAGGGATTTTAAATTCCCAACATTCCAAATGATTTCAGGTTCCTGAGAATTTTGGGTTCCTGAAATTTCCAGAGATTTTGGATTCCCAGTATTCCCATGGATTGTGGATTCCTGGAATTCCCGAGTATTTTGCATTCCTGGAATTCCCAAGGATTTCACATTCCTGGTGTTCCCAGGGATTTCGGATTCCCAGAATTCTCAGTGTTTTCCAATTCCCAGGGATTTCTGCTTCCTGATATTCCCAGGGATTTCCAATTCCCAATATTCCCAGGGATTTGGGATTCCCAGGGATTTGGGATTCCCATGATTTGGGGTTCCCGATACTCCCAAGGATTTTGGATTCCTGGGAATTTGGGATTCCTGATATTCCCAGGGATTTCTGATTCCCAACATTCCCAGGATTTGGGCTCCTGGCTCCAAGGTCAGAGGCACAGCAGAGCATTTCCCTCCCCTTTTCCATGGAATTGTTCCAGATGGGGAATTCCTGCCCCGGAGCCGTTCCCGGGGTGTCCCAAGGCAGCCGGGAAAAGCCGGAGCGGGCACCAGGGGAAGAACCGGGCACAGAGCAAACACTGCCAAACACAACGGAACCAACGGAACCCAACCCAACCAAACACAACCAAACACAGCCAAACTCAACGAATCCAACGAAACCCAACCAAACCCAACAGAACCCAACCCAACCCAACCCAACCCAACTGAACCCAACCAAACCCAAACCAACAGAACCAAACACAACCAAACTCAACCAAACCAAACACAACCAAACACAACCAAACTCAACGGAACCAACGGAACCCAACCCAACCCAACGGAACCAAACCCAACGGAATCAAACCCAACCCAAACCCAACCAAACATAACGGAACCAAAGTCAACGGAACCAAACCAAACCAAACCCAATGGAACCAAACCCAACCCAAACCCAACCCAAACCCAATGGAACCAAACCCAAACTGAACCAAACCAAACTGAACCAAACCATCGGAACCCAACCCAAACCCAATGGAACCAAACCCAACCCAAACCCAACCAAACCAACCCAACCAAACCCAACCAAACTGAACCAAACCAAACCCAACCAAACTGAACCAAACCAAACCTAACAGAACCAAACCCAACGAAACATAACGGAACCAAACCAAACCCAAACCCAACCCAACAAAACCCAAACCAACAGAACCAAACCCAACTGAAACCAAACCCAACAGAACCAAACCCAACCCAAACAAACCCAACGGAACCAAACCCAAATCCAAACCAACGGAACCAAACCAACCAAGCACAACCCAACCAAACCAAATGGAACCCAATGGAACCAAACCCAACCCAACCAAACCGAAACCAACTAAACCCAACGGAACCAAACCCAACCAAACCAAGCACAGCCCAATCAAACCCAACCAAACCCAAACCCAACCAACACAACCAAACCACATGGAACCCAACCAAAACACAACGGAACCAAACCCAAACCAACCAAACCCAACCCAATCCAACCAAACACAACCCAACCCAACAGAACCAAACCCAACCCAACCCAGCAGAACCAAATGGAACTGAATGGAACCGAACAAAACCAAATCGAACCAAACCCAACTGAACCAAACTGAACAAAACTCAACCCAATGGAACCCAACGAAACCAAGTGGAATCAAACAGAACCAAACAGAAGCAAATGGAACCCAAACAAACCCAACCCAATGGAACCTAACAGAACCAAACTGAACCAAAAACAACCAAATGCACCAGAACTGAACCAAACCAGATCCAAGCCAACGGAACCAAACAGAACCACATGGAACCAAAGGGAATGAAACAGAACYGACTGGAACTGGACGGAACCAAACCAAAGCCAACCCAACGGAACCAAATGGAACCAAAAACAACGCTACCAAACCAAAGCCAACCCAACGGAACCAAATGGAACCAAAAACAACGCTACCAAACCAAAGCCAACCCAACGGAACCAAATGGAACGGGACAGAACCGAGAACAACCAAACCCAACTGAATCCAACCAAACCAAACCAAACCCAAGCCAATTGAACCAAGTGGAATCAAACAGAACCAAATGGAACCAAACAAAACCCAATGGAACTGAAAACAACCAACCTCAACCCAACCCAACCCAACAGAATCAAATGGAACCAAACGGAACCCAATGGAACCAAAAACAACCAAACCCAATCCAATGGAACCAAACAGAACTGAACAGAACCAAAACAAATGGAACCAAACTGAACCGGACCAAACCAAACCTAATCCAAGCCAATGGAACCAAATGGAACCAAACAAAACCAAAGGGAACCAAAACCAACCAAGCCAAACCCAATCCAATGGAACCAAACAGAACTGAATGGAACCAAAAACAACCGAACCAAACGGAACTGGACCAAATCAACCGAACCCAATGGAACCAAACGGAATCAAATGGAGTCAAACAGAACTGAACAGAACCAAACGGAACCAAACCAAACCCAACCCAATGGAACCAAAACCAACCAAACTCAATGAACCAAACCAAACCCAACCCAAGCCAATGGAACCAAACGGAACCAAATGGAGTCAAACAGAACTGAACAGAACCAAACGGAACCAAACCCAACCCAACGGAACCAAATGGAACCAAACAAAACCAAAGGGAACCAAAACAAAACAAACCAAACCCAGGCCAATGGAACCGAACAGAACCAAAAGGAATCAAACAACCAAACAGAACCAAAACAAACAAAATGAAACGGAACCAAACGGAACCAAATGGAACCAAAACCAACCCAACTCAACTGAATGGAACCAAACAAAACTGAACAGAACCAAATGGAACCGAATGGAACCAAACTGAACCCAACAGAACCAAGTGGAACCCAATGAAACTGAACACAACCAAACTGAACCGAACCAAACCAAACCCAAACCAACTGAAACGAACCAAACGGAACCAAACCAAACCCAAACCAACTGAACCCAACCAAACGGAACCAAACCAAACCATGGGGACAAGAACCAAAGCACTGGGGACAGAGAAAAACATCCGGGAATGGGCCCAACCAAACCCAACCAAACCCAACCGAACCCAACCCAACTGAACCCAACCAAACACAACCAACCAAACCGAACCCAACCCAACTAAACCCAACCAAACTCAACCAAACCCAACCAAGCTCAACCAAACCCAACCCAACCCAACCAAACCCAACAAAACCCAACCCACCCAAACTGAACTGAACCCAACCCAACTAAACCCAACCAAACTCAATAAACCCAACCAAGCTCAATAAACTCAACCAAACCCAACCCAACCAAACGGAACCAAATACAGCCAAAAAGAACCAAACAGAACTCAATGAAACCAAACCAAACCAAACCAAACTGCACCACACCAAAGCAGGAGATCATGGACCAAATGCTGAACCACAGCACTGGTGACGCACCAAAGATCCGGTGGTGAGTCAAACCAACCCAACCCAACCATGAGAGGTGATAAACCAAACCCAACCAAACCCAACTAAACCCAACCCAACCATGAGAGGTGATGAACTAAACCAAACCCAACCAAACCCAACCAAACCCAACCCAACCCTGAGAGGTGATGAACCAAATTAAACCAAACCGAACCCAACCAAACCCAACCCAACCATGAGAGATGACGAACCACACCAAACCAAAACAAACCCAACCAAACCAAAGCACCGGTAATGAACCAAACCCAACCAAAGCCAGCCATAAGAGGTGATGAATCAAACCAAACCAAAGCACTGGTGATGAACCAAACCAAACCACACCAAAGCACTGGTGATGAACCAATGGACTGGGCACAAACCAAACCAAACCAATCCAAAGCATCTGGTGATGACCACAACCCGCCAAACCCAACCCAACCATGAGAGGTGATGAACCAAACTAAACCAAACCCAACCAAACCAAAGCCAACCATGAGGTGATGGATCAAAGGATCTGGTGATGGACCAAACCCTGAGGTGATGATCCAAACCCAACCGAAGCCAACCATGAGAGATGATGAACCAAACCAAACTCAACCAAACCAAAGCACTGGTGGTGAACCAATGGACTGGGCACAAACCAAACCAAACCAAAGCATCTGCTGGTGACCCCAACCCACCAAACCCATGAGAGCTGATGAACCAAACTAAACCAAACCCAACCAAAGCACTGGTGATGGACCAAACCCTGAGGTGATGAACCAAACCCAACTGAAGCCAACCATGAGAGGTGATGAACCAAACCAAACCCAACCAAAGCTCTGGTGGTGAACCAAACCCTGAGGTCATGAACCAAAACCCTGGTGATGAACCAAGGCTCTGGATATGAACCAAACCAAACCATGGAGTGAGGAACCAAACCAAACCAAACCAAACCATGGGGTGATGAACCAAACCAAACCAGACCAAACCGAACCAAACCAAACCAAGAGATGTTGGACCAAAGCTCTGGAGATGAACCAAACCCCTGGTGATGGACCAAGGCCCTGGAGATGAACCAACCCAAACCAAACCATGGTGGGGGGGGGATGAACCAAACTGAACAAAACTGAACCGACCAAAACTATGAGGTGCTGGACCAAAGTTCTGGAGATGAACCAAACCAAACCATGGGGTGATGAATGAAATGATGAACCAAACCTAACCTAACCAAACCAAACCAGAGCATGATGAACTGAACCAAACCAAAGTGAACCATGAGGTGTTGGACCAAAGCTCTGGAGATGAACCGAACCAAACCAAACCATGGGGGGATGAACCAAACCAAACCAAACCAAACCATGAGGTGTTGCACCAAAGCTCTGGAGATGAACCAAACACCTGGTGATGGACTTTTAAGCATGTGGAGATGAACCAAATGAAACCAAGCCATGGGGGGATGAACCAAACTGAACAAAACTGAACCGAACTAAACCATGAGATGTTGGACCAAAGTTCTGGAGAGGAACCCAACCAAACCATGGGGTGATCAACAGTGATGAACCAAACCAAACCATGAGGTAATGGACCAAACCAAACCAAACCCAACCACAAGGTAATGGACCAGAGGACCTGGTGGTGAACCAAACCAAACCATGGGGTGATAAATGAAATGATGAACTAAACCATGGGGTGATGGACCAAACCAAACCCAACCAAGAGGTGAGGACCAAAGGATCTGGGGATGGACCAAACCGTGAGGTCATGGACCAAACCAAACCCAACCCAACCAAATCTAAACCAAACCATGTGGAGATGAACCAAACCACTGGTGATGAACCCAACCAACTCAACCAAACCAAACTGAACCAAGAGGTTAAGAATCAAAGCAGCTGGTGATGAACGGAACCGAACCAGAACCGAACTAGAACCAAACCAAACCAAATCATCTGGAGATGACCCAAAGCACTGGAGATGGGCAAAACCAACCCAACCCAAATGAACCCAACACAACCAAACCAAGAGGTTAAGAATCAAAACAGCTGGTGATGAACAAAACCAAACCAGAACCAAACTAAACTAGAACTGAAATAAAACGTAACCGGAACTGAACTGGAATCGAACCAGAACTGAACTGGAACTGAACTGGAACCAATGCAAAGCATCTGCAGATGAACCAAAGCACTGGACATGGACAGAACCATATGGAGATGGACCAAACCCAACCCAAATCCAAAATTCCCATGGAAAATTCCCTAAAATTCCTGGATCTGGGTCGGATCCAAAATTTCCATAGAAGAGGAAATTCCATAAAATTCCTGGATCCCAATCCAAAATTTTGATGGAAAATTCCCTTAAATTCCCGGATCTGGATTAAAAAATCCCATGGAAGAGGAAATTCCCTGGAATTTCTTCATCCAGTTCCAAAATTCCCATGGGAAAATTCCCAAAAATTCCTGGATCTGGATCTAAAATCCCCATGAGAAGAGGAAATTCCCTAAAATTCCTGGATCTGGACCCAAAAATCTCATGGAACAGAAAATTCCCAAAAATTCCTGGATCATGATCCAAAATTCCTATGGAAAGAGAAAATTCCCTAAAATTCCTGGATGTGGATCCAAAATTCCCATGGGAAGATAAAATTCCCTAAAATTCCTGGATTTGTGTCCAAAATTCCAATGGAACAGAAAATTCCTTAAAATTCCTGGATCTGGAACCAAAATTCTCATGGAAAATTCCCAGATCTGGATCCAAAATTCCCATGGAAAATTCCTGGTTCCTGATCTAAAATTCCTGGGGAAAATTCCCTAAAATTCCTGGGTCCAGATCTGGGTCCAAAGTCCCCATGGAAGAGAAAATTCCCTGAAATTCCTGGACCCAGATCCAAAATTTCCATGGAAAATTCCCTAAAATTCCCAGATCAGATCCAAAATTCCCATGGGAGAGGAAAAATTCCCTAAAATTCGTGGATCTGGATCAAAAATTCCCATGGAAGAGAAAATTCCTCAAAATTCCTGGAACCAGGTCCAAAATTCCTATGGAAAATTCCCAAAAATTCCTGGATCTGGGCCCAAAATTCCCTAAAATTCTTGAATCTGGGTCCAAAATTCTCCTGGAAAATTCCCGGATCTCGATCCAAAATTCCCGTGGGAAAAGAAAATTCCCAATAATTCCTGGATCTGGGTCCAAAATTCCCATGGGAAATGGGAATTCCCTAGAATTCCTGGATCTCAACACTGAATTCTCATAGAAAATTCCCTAAAATTCCTGGTTCTGGATTTAATTCCCATGGAAAATTCCAAAATCTGGCTCCAAAATTCCCTGGAAAAATAAATCCCCTAAAATTTCTGGATCCAAAATTCCCATGGAAAATTCCCAAATAGTCCTGGTTCCTGATCCAAAATTCCCATGGAAAATTCCCTAAAATTCCCAGATCCAGATCCAAAATGCCTATGGAAAAGCAACCATGGAAAATTCCTGGATCTGGATCCACAATTCCCGTGGAAAATTCCCTGAAATTCACAGATCCAGATCCAAAATCCCCATGGAAAAGAAAATTCCCTAAAAATCCCTAAAACTCAAAAAAATCCTTAAAATTCCCAAAAATTCCAGGATCCCTGATCCATGGGGAGACCCCAAATCCCTCAAATTCCAAAATTTTCCCAATTTTTTTCCCAATTCTTGACCATTTTTCCCAACTTTTCCTTCAATTCCATGAATTTTTCCATCCAAAAGGGAAACTTCCCAATTTTTCCATCAAACCATTCCCAATTTTCCAGCCACGACTCCCAAAACTCCCAAATTCCCTCCTGAGTTCCCTTCTCAAATAAAAATTCCATAGAATTCCATAAAAAATCCTTGGAATTTCATCCCAATGCTAAAAAACCCCCACCAAATCCAGGAATAATTTGATTTTTTGGAGTTTTTCCCAYTCAGAAAATTCCCAAAAAATGGGGAAATCCAAGGATTTTTTGCTGTTGGAATTCCTGATTTTTTTTATCCCCCAAAAAAATCCAAATCCCACAAAAATTCCCACAAAAAAAAAGAAGGAAAACTCCGAATTTACCTGGGAATTCCGGAGGTGAGGGAAGGATCATGGGAAATCTGGGATTTTCCAGGGAAATCCTAAAATTCCATGGGAATCTCAGTTCCTGGATCCTGCAGAGAGAAAAAAWTGGGGTTATTTGGGAATTTTGGGGGGAATTTTTTAGGGAACTCTTTTGGGAATTGTTGCTCTTTGTATTCCGGGATTTTTCCAGGTTTTTGGGGCTAAATCCCAAAAAAATTCCAAGACAAAAAGGAATTTTCCTGGGATTTAGCTCATCCCAGATGGAAAAGTGGGAAAAAACCCTGGAATTTAAAAAATTCCAGGAAAAATTGGTGGGAATTTTCTCCACTTTTCCCTGAAAATCCTGGAATTTCCTCAATTTTTCCACAAAATTCCCTGCATTTCCTCCATTTTTCCATGAAAATCCTGGAATTCCCTCAATTTTTCCATAGAATTCCCTGGATTTCCTCCATTTCCCCCTGGATTTGCTCCTTTTATCCCTGAAAATCCAGAAATTTCCTCAATGTTTTCCCTAAAAATCCAAGATTTTAACCATTTTCCCACACAAATCCCTGGATTTCTTCAGATTTTCCCCAAAATTCCATAGATTTCCTCTGTTTTCCCCAAAAAATTCCAAGGATTTCCTCCATTTTTCCCTGAAAATCCAAGACTTCCTCCATTTTTCCACAAAATCCCAGGATTTCTTCTGCTTTCCCATGAAAATCTCTGCATTTTGCCTGTTTTTCCATGAAATTACACAGATTTCCTCCATTTTCCCCTGGATTTGCTCTATTAATCCCTGAAGATCCTGGAATTTCTCCCTTTTTCCATGAAAATCCTGGGATTTCCTCTGTTTTCCCACAAAAATCCCTGGATTTCCTCCATTTTTCCTTGAAAAACCTGGAATTTGATCAATTTTACCATGAAAACCGCTGGATTTCCTCCATTTTTCCCTGGTTTCATTCCATTTATCCCTGAAAATTCTGCAATTTCCTCCATTTATCCCTGAAAACCCTGGAATTTCCTCAGATTTGCCCTAAAATTCCTCAGATTTCCTCCATTTTTCCATGAAAATTCTGGGATTTCCTCCATTTTGCCACCAAAATCCCGGAATTTCCTCCACTTTTCTATGAAAATCCCTGGATTTGTTCCATTTTTCCTTGATTTTCCTCCATTTTCCCTTAAAAACCCCTGGATTTCCTCTATTTTTCCCTAAAATCCACAGATTTCCTCCACTTTTCCATGAAAACCCCTGGACTTCCTCCACTTTTCCATGAAAATCCCGGAATTTCCTCCATTTTTCCTTGGATTTGCTCTGTTTCTCTCTGAAAATCCAGAAATTTTCTCCATTTTTCCACAAAAATCCTGGAATTTCCCCCATTTTCCCCTAAAATTCCAGAGATTTCCTCCATTTACACGAGATTTAGGGCAGGCAAAGAGAAAAATCGGGGAATTCTAAAAAAAATTCAGGCAAATAAGGGAAAAATTTGGGAATTCTGGAAGATTTAAGGCAGGGAAGTGAAAAATTTTGGGAATTCTGCAAAATTGAGGGCAAGGAAAGGGAAAAATCGAGGAATTCTGGAAAACTGAGGGTAAAGAAAGGGAAAATTTGGGGAATTCTGGAAAATTGAAGGCAAGGAATGGGAAAAAATCAGGGAATTCTGGAAAACTGAAGCCAGAGAAGGGAAAAATTCCGGGAATTATGGAAAATTGAGGGCAGGGAAAGGGAAAAATTCAGGGAATTCTGGAAAATTCAGGTTAGAGAAGGGGAAAATTTGGGAATTTTGGAAAATTGATGCCAGAGAAGGGAAAAAATTCAGGAATTACACAAGATTTAGAGCAGGGAAAGGGAAAAAATGAGGAATTATGGAAAATTTAGGGCAGGAAAAGGGAAAAAACGATGGGAATTACAAAAGATTTAAGGCAAGGAAAGGGAAAAATTTGGAATTCTGGAAAATTCAGGGTAGAGAAGGGAAAAATTTTGGGAATTACACAGGATTTAGGGTAGAGAAAGGGAAAAATTATGGGAATTACACAAGATTTAGGGCAATGAAAGGGAAAAATCAGGGAATTACTGAATAGGTAGGGCAGAGAAAGGAAAAATTCAGGAAATTCTGGAAAACTGAGGGCAGAAAAGGGAAAAATTTGGGGAATTCTAGAAAATATAGGGCAGGGAAAGGGAAAAAATCGGGGAATTATAGAAAATTCAGGGTGGATAAGGGAAAAATTGGGAGAATTATGGAAAATGGAGGGAGAGAAAGGGAAAAAATGTGGGAATTACACAAGATTCAGGGTAGGGAAAGGGAAAAATGGGGGAATTGCAGAAAATTTAGGGCAGGGAAAGGGAAAAATCGGGGAATTGCAGAAAATTTAGGGCAGGGAAAGGGAAAAATCGGGGAATTGCAGAAGATTTAGGGCAGGGAAAGGGAAAAATCGGGGAATTACACAAGATTTAGGGCAGGGAAAGGGAAAAATCAGGGAATTACACAAA
>CADDXX010001302.1:3438-54445 GCA_902810485.1 Alauda arvensis
GGTGGGTTTGCAGTGACGCCCAGGGGTTTGGGGACAGGGCTTGGTGCTGCAGTGAGACCTGGGATGGTGGTAGGGGGCTGCAGGGCAACCTGGAGATTGGAAATGGGGCATTGCAGGTAAACCTGGTGTTATGGTTTAAACATAACTTTCAGTTTAAATAGTTATCTGCAAAGGCCTTAGATTGACACATAGTTCAGCCAGTAAGAGAGTGAGTTTGTTTTCGCGAATGACATAAAAAGCTGAGGATTTCGGGAACTCACCCTCTTTTTCTGCAGTTCGCCTCGAGAAAGAGGTGGGGGAGCTCCAGCTTTGCTCCCGGCTGGGTGGAAGGCTGGAGCTCTACCGGGCTCCTGCCGGGCCCCGCCGGGCCCTGATGGGCCCCGCCGGGCCCCTGGCTTAGCTTACAGTGTCTGCTGAGCTGCGTCTCCTGGGCGGAGAGAGAGAGGTGAAGGTGTGTGCTCTGGCTCTGCTTGGACTGAGTTCGCCGCTATTTGTAGAGAAGCTACAGTTAATTTCTCTCTCTCCTGCTGCCTGCTGCCTGGAGCGGCTTTGAGCCTGGGCTGAGCCTACTCCAAGGAGATCGAGGAGTTTAAAAGGCGAGAGCTGCATCTGCTGCCATGGGGCCGTCGCGACTTCAGCCGCCGTTTTCTGCTTCTTCCCCCACCCTCCTCCACCATGTGGCCTTAGAGCCTTTAGAGAGCCGCCGCCATCGCCGGCTGAGGACACGTGGCCATCTGCAGCTCCGAGCTGCAGATTAACTCTGTCCTTACCAAAGTGAAACTTACAGAATACTAATCCTTCTGAGAAATGAGGAAGATACTACAGTAGAGACATTTTTGCTGAGGCTACATGAAGATACTGAGGTCTGTAATAAGGGTGTTGTGTTTTAGGGGATGCGGAGATGAGAAAGTGCTTTTAAGCTGAAAATCTCTTGTGAATTGTTGTAACGAACTATGCTGAAATCTTTAAACTATGGAGAATATGAACTGGGGAAATAACTGTTCAGATTGGTAATTTTGAGCAGAGGTATTTGCAATAGACGAAGTAGTTATAGATGAAGCAGTGACTCTGTAGCTCCCTGAGGCATCTGATGCTTGATGTGATAGAAGTCCTCTGTGCCAGTGCTTTTGAGTAAGAGATATTTTTGCCCTAGAATGAGATAAAGAGTATCCTTTGTACCTGAACTGTTATTTTTAAAAAAAACACACCAAAATACATAAAGTCCATAACCCAAGTGCAGCTAATAGGAAGAACTGCACTTCATGGGAGAACTACAGAGACAGAATTTTGTTTCTTCTGGGCGGCTGTCTTCTGTGAAAGTTAGGAACCACGTGTGGACTGTCTTTGTCCTGGTGGAAAGTTACTATAACCAAGAGAGACTTCTCTCTCTAGAAAGATTGATAAAAGAATATTCTATAAGGAATACAGGCTTTAAGTTCTGAGTTCTTGCNCAGAGCAGCACAAAGCCCTTGTCATCGGGTATTGTTCAATTTATTGTGCTGGGGAGGGCTTGAATTGTTGAAATAAACAGGTATTTTTCTTTCCACTTCTCTCAGAAATTATTCCCGAACCGGCTGGGGGGGGAAAAGGAGGGAGAGCCCCTTATTCAGGAGGTATCCTCCTGAAATTGCCCTAAACCAGGACACCATGGTAGCATTTCCCTGTTCAGCTGCACTTAGAATAACAAGAAGCATGACATTTCTGTATAAAGTGAAACAAAATTATCATGAAAATTCCCAGATAGTAAGCATGTAGTAATAATCATTACTACAATGATTATACAAAAAGGAAAGATGAATAAATAAATTCATTGCACAATATTTGTATTAGAGAACTAGTATAAAAGCACATAATCRTTTTCAAATGATGTAATTTAATTCCAGAGTAAGAAAGCAAAAACAACACGTTCTGGAGTGAATGAATACATAGCATATTAAAGAATAACAAAGGAGAGTTTAGTTTGGTGGCACATGAAAGATTCCATAATCCTATAAAATTTCAAGTTTGTGAATTGTACCAAAGATGTTTAAGACAACTTTAATCAATTAACTTGACAAATGCCACTGTGTGTACCCTGCCTACCTGCACTGAGAATTCTTGCTATCTAAATCTTCTTTTATCACCTAAAAAGGTCTCTGGTCTGTGTTCTGGTACTGGTGCCACCCTGCCACTGTGATCTGAAAGAAAATGGCATTTCATCCTACGTTCCAGCAGTCAAATTTCTGCCCAGAAGGCTTGTGTTCTGCAACAAAGAAACACATGCCTTCCAAAAATACAAGTCTGCCCATCCAGCCAGGATTTTTGGTTTGGTAAAGGCTAATTTTACCAGGCTATGCTGGTGAACCAAGCATTATGTGATTTCTTCATTGCTCACAGAGTAGAAAAGATAAACCACCAGGATGAATAAAATACTGAAGATGTATTTGTTTCTGCAAGGACCTAAGGTATCAGGAAAAGTGAGGCATTGTAAAACTAGCCCTGCAGCAAGTTCTGAAATGAGTCTGGCTTATGAATGGTAAACACGAAGACAGCAGACAATATAAGTGCACAATCATCTCCTTGGTCACACAGCTTCACCTCACTCAGTGAGGAGTCTGATCACGGTTTTTTATGAGGTAGCCATGACATGTAGCTACTTAAACTTACATGCATTATATTGCCAGAAGAATAGCTATTTTTCAGCATGTTTTTTTTTGCTCATCCTTCATTCAACAGTTAAATTGTGATAATATATCACATAGTGTTGGAAATTTGAATTATTATTACCAGTGAAGGTAAAAGGGAGATTTGTGAAAAGCACTAGCCATTTCAAAGCACCCTGCCATCGTCAGTATTACCAGTTTTGGAGGTAAGTGCACTGAATGAAGGGGGAAATGTACAAAAGTAACAAAGATTCATTTTGCATTTGCAAAACTTTGCACTTGCTAGTCAAGTCAGGGCCTCAAGGAGTAGGTGTGGCTATAAAAATGGGGGCTGTGCAGGAAGCCAAGAAGAATGAGAAGAACAAATCTTTGGATATTCAAACGATTCAAGTCCCCAAAGCTGATGCAAACATTAAAAAACCCAAATGCACTTTAAAGAAAATTTAGGAAGTGAATAGAGCTCCACTTGCTCAAGAAGCATACAAAGCATAGTAAATCAAAACAACTGAAAAGAATCTGTATTCTGTGGAGTGATCAGCTTTATACTAATCCAACTTGATTTGGAAGGTGAAAATAATTGTCATATTTGGAGTTTTTCACAGCTATTTCCATTGTTTTCTACAAAACACTTCCATACAGGAATCAAAGGCCAAAGGTTGTGGCCTAAGCTGGTAGCCTGACAGCTAATGTAATCTTTCCTATTTAACAGGAATCACTCTTTGAAACTTATTTATTGTTTTGCATAAGATGAAAAAACAATATGGATGACWCCTGTGAATGGCAGAGTGATGATGATAATAACTGTTCCTCACATGTAGCAGAATTTCTTAGAGAACATGGACATGAGGTTCTTTGGAATGAAATTTGAGCTATCCCAAACTGGGCCCCAAGTTTTGGCCCTGAATTAGAAATTAAGAAGCCTGTTGCACAGTTAGAAATTAGATTAAGGTGTGTGTGTGCATTAAATAGGATAGGTATAGTGAGATTACAGTAGCCTTAAAGCGTGGGAGAATAGGGCCAGGCATTCGGAAGATCTCGGTTGTAACGGAAAGCTGCAGGGCCCCTTACTCCCCCTTGTCCGGTGCAGTGTCTTATCTGCCATATGGAGGAATGTGACCTTCCTGGTTCTGCAACGTCCTCCCTGAGACCCCTGTCCATCCCCCTTCAAACCCCAGCAGTTTTCCACTCCTTACTAGTCTAAGGAGACCACAGACCCCTGCTGACGTAGCAAGACCCCCCAAGACTATATAACCCTGTAAGACAAGATAATAAACGCCATTTTGCCTCCACCGTGCTGGTGTCTGTGTGCTATGGCCCGTGGGGCCTCTAGGCCAAACCACGTGCTGACTCTGAACCAGGTCACTACACCTTAGACGAAGGCAACATTAAAGTGAGATTGTTTTGCATTCTTTTTGACACTGTATACCAATCAGAATGCACCTATAACTGTAAACTATCTGAAACTGTATTTAACCAGCCATTTCAAGGAATAAAGGGAGAACATATGATGTAACCATATTGGTTATAGTCTGTGCTGCTCGGTCAGACTTCCAGATATTGATAAGAACCCTGTTTTCGCTCACATGCACAGCTGGGTGAGAATATTATTAAATATAGAAAGCTATYTGTACATCCATTCAAAGTTCTAGGAGAATTCACGGGGGGAAGGAATGTATTCTAAACTCAGCATTCAGTCCTAGAGATACTTCACATCAGAATATTTTGTAACACTTGTCCAGTGACTGAGAAGGAAATTACTGCTTTGGGCAAAGCAGTTATGGTGAATCTCAAGGCAAGGGTCTGTCTAATTTTTTTTCTTCCCACCACACCTTTTTTCTGGTTTGAACACTGCATACAACATACAATTGTTAGGCTGTGTTATTTCAGTCCTTTTCTCATTAGTCTTCAGAGTGAGGATAACAAGCTCCAAGAGAAGGAAATCACAGCTACATCCTACCCTGACTAACTACCAAAACTTACTCATGGGAGAAAGCTCTTTCATGGAATTAAGTCTAAGAGGAAAATTGAACCACATCCCATATCATCTTCCCTTTATCCCTGAACTACAAGTTTCCTCATTTGCACTTTCTACTGGCACATTTTTGTTAAAATCATTACAAAAACTCAACTTTATTTCAGCTTCAGTGAAGTATACCCAACATTCAAAATTCAGGAATTCTTCAATTTTGTGCTGCCTGGCTCACTACAGGGCATCATTATAGCATAAATTTCAGAAACACTTAAATGCACATTAAAGAAATYGGTACAATCTGCAACACAACCAGCACTCCTACTTACCAGAGTAATACTATCTTCTTTTCTTTTCCCTAGGCTTTTGGATTTTAATTTTTCACATTCCATGACATATTTTTCTAAGCAGATTTTTATCATGTATAAAAACTATGTCAAATCTTAAGAAAAATAAATCGAACAACTGCATGAAAGTTAGGGTAGATAAGTGAATAAGCTTGCCAAGACCAAAACCATAAAGTAAACAAGGTAATTCATCAAGCCTTGAGAAAGTAAAACACAGAGACATATCTAGTTAAAGAAGAAGTTTCTCTCATTACAATTTCCCACTTATTCAACACAACTTTTGGATGAAGAAGCTAGATTTGTTAAACTGGTAGTCCAAACCATATACATCAATGAATATTTGTGGAATTTCTGTCAATTTACCTTCTTCACATTTATTTCAATTACTGGAGAAATGCATCTATGTGAACAATCATGGTTTCAGTACTTGCCAGCAGACTGCATTCACTATATAGGAATTAGTAACATAGAGAACAAAATAAAAGCATATTCCCCATAACACCTTCATACACCTGTCCTTGACTCTGAAATTATTTTAGATCATTCTTGAGACCAGACAACCATTTATTCAGAAACAGAGGATGGAGATAACTTCTCAACAGTCTGGAAACCAAGGTCTCCTAGTACCCAGTATAGTTTAAGCACCTAAACTAAATTTTGCCAGAATGCTGGTGGCTAACAACTGCACTGTACTTAGGAATTCAACCTAGAATTTAATTTAAAGGTATTAAGGCAGAAAACAATCCTTTTTTCCCCTGAAAATTAATAATCTCTAGGAAAGAGGGGAGTATATAGTATATAGGAAAAAGAGTACATAAAACCTGAAGTCATACAGAAGCTAGAGAAAGTTCCAACATGCCTTTCAAATGTTGGCTTTCCTTACACAGAAATTTACATGTGAATAATCAGCTTCCTCCCTGATTATCTTCCACTCAAGACAACCTCACTTTAGATCAGACTTGAATACACATGTACCCAAGCAAACAAATGAACCATCCAGAGTTTGTTGCCTGTCAGTTTCATTTTGTTCCTGTTTCATGAACCATGGTGTGTCAGAGCCACATTAGAAGCAGGCAGGTGAAGAGCACATCACGTAAGTCAGGAGAGATGAAACAGAAATGTGCTGGGAGAAAATCCTTGATTTACAAAAGCTGAAGTAGAGGATATGTGACAGTGCTCATCTTCAGCCAGATGAAGCAGGCCTTCTATGAAAATCCCAGCTGCAGCCTTTTGATTTCTCAAGCTGATCACAGTTTGCATAGAAAGCATAAAGCTGGGACAAAACTGAGGAAGTGATGTTTGTTGGGCGTTAGATTTGTTTATTTTTTTTTTTTCTTTCCTTTTGGAATTTTTTCCTTCAAGTTGCTAAGACACTAAGGACCAAGTACTTGTCAGTACTTAACCAGATACAGAAGAAGCCAGGGAAGAGAAGACAGAACCTGGTAATGTGGGATTTGAGGCAGCAAAGGGACACGGGGCTTGGGGGGACAGGCACTCTTGCCCTTGGCACATTGAGGAGAGGATGCCAGGTTGTTTGCTTGCTGCGGGAGTTTTCACTGTCACCACCAACTCCGCTCCTGGGAAACCTGCCACCATCTGCTTGTGTGCCTGGGATTTCTGAGCTCACCTCCTGCCCTATTGGAGCGGGCTCGGCCCTGTCCTGCCGCCACCATTTTTCTGGCACTGCTTTGAGGCTTTTGCCTACGCTGACCTCACACCCCTGTTCTGTTGGGACATCTCTGCTGCTCCAACCACCACTGCGGAACTGCCCATCTACCTCATCACCAGCCCGGGGTCTTCCACCGTTACAGCTTGGTGCCTGAGAGCCACTGGGATCAGACTGCCCTGAGCTTTGTGGTGCAAAAGTCCCTCGAGGTTCTTGGAGCTGTCTTATTATTAATGCTGTAGCTGTTTGTTTGTTTGTTTGTTTGTTTGCTTTGTTAGATATATATTAGTAAAAAACCTGTTATTCCCATTCCCACATCTTTTTGCCTCAAAGCCCCTTAATTTTAAGTTTATAATAATTTGGAGGGAGAGGGTTTGCATTCTTCATTACAAGGGGAGGGCTCCAGCTTTTCCCTAGCAGACACCTGTCTTTCAAACCAAGACAATGTTGTAATCCAGTTCCAAACCGAATGGGAAACTCAGACCACAGCTCCATGTGTTACCACTGGAGCTGACCAGAAGGCACAGACAGCAGTGCCCTGAAACAAGCCTGACCTCTGCTGCTCTGCAGAGGTGGTCTGGGCCAGCCCTTTTATTGATTCTGGGAAGCAGCAACTCTCAGGAACATCAGTGTTTGTTTCCCTTATTCTACCCACTCAGCTGTCTGTCCTTCCCCTTTCCTCTAAAAATTTTACTGTACTTGCTAATTTCAAGGGCATTTGGTAGGGGTGTCAAAGTGTCAAATACACTGAATTCCTGTAACTTTTATGGAAGGCACAGACAGATGCCTCCATAAACATATGCCTTTCAGCCCATAGGAGCTCTGTACTTTTTAATTAAATGTAGCATACATAGATGTAATCATTGCATCAGTTTCTCAAGAGCAGTTTATTTGTGGTGAAATCAAACATGGAATTAATGTAAAGCAAAATTAATGATTTTTCACCCCCACTGGTCTGCCTCTGCTGTTTACCCATAAGCTTAATTTAAGACTGAATTTCTACCACTGCTTTAATTATTTCTCATGATTGATCCACTATGCATATAAATTACCATAGCATGATTTTAGGGGGCTATTTTCAGTAAAGAAAGAGGAGTTGGCTATGAATTAATTACTAAGTACTAACCTACAGCCAAAAATTGGTAAAGGACTCTTGTATTCATGTTTATCTAGAATATGAAATCAGACGAATAAATGCATGCAGTTACAGGAAACCAAGAATTTACTAATAAATAGTGTCATTTCTTGTTCATCCTGCAAGTAAATGGGTGCTAGAAATAGGCGATTTTTTATCAAGAGGAAAAAATGCTGATTTGCTCCTTGTAAAGAGCTAGACAAATTTATACTATGCATAATATAGATAATGCTAGGTTTATAAAAGACATACAAACCAATACAACATTGAAAAAGCTAACAGAAGCCACAACTGTTCCCTGCTTTAAATATGAGATATGTAATTGTGCTATGTTAAAGTTTTCATGTGCCAAGCAATCCACCTCCATCACTCACTACATTATTCACACAGATTTACTCTACCCATCATGGCCCTCACTCTCCACAGCCAGACACAGGACCCACAGGTTTGATCAGTAACTGACATTCTTCTTGCATTTCCTACTGAAACAATATAATAAAGAGTCAGGTCACATATGGTGGCTGCAAGACTCCAGCAACACTTTCAAAAGTTACTTCATTAATTTTTATTTTTACTGTGTTTTGAAATGCAAGAACATTATAGAGTTTACATTCCATTTAACTTACAGAAAAATAACTGGTTATTACTTGCAAATTATTGTTAAAGCTCCTGCTGACATTAATAGTGTAGGGTAAGAAATACAACACACTATAACAGCTTTGAATTGCTGATTAATAAACATCCAATAGCCTAATTCTAGTACCTTAGAAAACTTCCTTTTTTGCACACTTGAATAAAACATTATGCTTTTAAATCTATACACTCATTTGTTAATCAGGACGGAAGATATCCATATCTATGTCCTTCTCCATCTGCAGGTTTGGCTTATGAGGACATACACGAGTGAGTGTTTGTGTTGGTGTACTTGCAAGAACAGGACGGGACTGCTGGAAGACGTCTCCCAGAGCTTTATTGCCGCAATATCAGTCTCAATACCAGGTTTGAACAATAAAAAGATGGCAATCACTCATGTCTTTCTAGAAGCAGCCAGAAGCCAAAGAACTCTTCGTAACATGACATTTAAAAAGTTTTTCAACCAATAGCATATTGCTAAAGTTTCCAGACAACTGTTTTAGCCAGTTACCAAAAGCACATGTACATCTGTTTCAGACAATGTTTGCTTGTTATGCTTTGAAATAACAATACACAATATTCCATTATTAAGCTTAAAACTTTCTACTATCTTGCCAAACATATTTTTCTGTGATATCAATGCTTATCATGGCCAAGCCTAAGACTCACATTATTGTTTAATGTCCTTGCTTGCTGTATTTTTGTATCTTCTTCTGCTTTTCATAATTTGCAGCTGCAGCTAGCTCTAAATTCTCTGCTCTTTCTGAGGCCTGCTTTCTTAGTTCTTAAAAGCCTTCTTACCTTTACTATCTCCCACAAGTGTTAATGAACCCAAGTCCTGTACCTTGATTAAAATAGTCAACCAATCTCCTTCCTCATTTCTGCATCCCACCTGGAAACATGTAAACATTTGTTGAGCAAAGTTGGGCAAAACTATTCAAATAACCTTATCAATGACTAAAAGGATTGAGGAGACAAACTTCAATAGTAAATTAGATGCAATTACTTCTTGCAACTTCTTTTCAACTTCCTTTCTTCATAATGAAAAGAAAACTTATAGGCAGCAAAAGTACTGTTATATTTAGATACAAGATTTTGCCTTTTTTTTTAAGAATTTGGAATGGTTCCAAGAAAAGGCAGCACAAAATGCTGCCTGACTGGTAATCTCTGCACAGTGACATGCAAACTTGCAGTGTAAAAACGTTCATATCAGAGGCTGGATTCCTTTTTTTCAGATCATCAGGATCCCTGCTGCTTAATACCAGACAAATGAGTTTTGAAATTCTGTCATTTATGTGCCCCACATCAATACATGATACCAACTTTAAATACTAGCAGCAGCTCATACACATGTAGAATTCAGTCTTGAAAAAAAGGCCTGTAAACTATCTTTGAAAATAAAGTTTTGATCAGAAAAAAAAGTTACACAAAAAAAAGAACATTCACCAAGCTTATGTCTGTGTTTGTTCATATCTCGTCTCAACCAATGCTCAGAAAGCAACACCAAAGACTCAATAATAATGTAATCAATTCTTTGATCACTAATGAGTATATAAGTGATCCCTCAAAGACATGAAAAGCACAGAAACATCAGAAAGGTGCAGCTCATAATTCAAGCTTGACTGCAAGAGTCATTCTTCAGATGTCATTAGGTTCATACCACAAGCTGGGTTTATAACATAGAAATATATTGCAGTGCTGCTTCCTTGACTCTTTGAAAAGAAACCTATGTAGAACATTTTTAACAACGCTGCCACATAGTTTTCTTTTACAACCAAATAAAAAACAGTTGAATCCTAAATGCTCATTTTTAGTATTTTTCCCATCATTTTTTGAGGGGTGGGGGAGCATCTCTGTATGTTCTCTAAAAATTCCTGCAAGAGTCAAGGCAGGACAAAGACAAATCCTATCATTCCCCATAGCTTTAGAAGTACAGTGCAGTAAGAGAGTCACACTTGATCAGAAGAGCAAAATATATCAAGGCAGGAAATTAAAGTCTTCTGTACTTAACTTTTGGGAAAAAAATAGGAAAAGAAAAAGGGGTTTACTCACCAACTTCAAAAATGCGTTAAATTATTCTTGTAARACTAACAGTAATTTGGGGAATGCAATGGAAGATAATTGTATGAGCAAGGAAACACACAATATCCTTAAAGCAAAAATAAAAAGGCACAATCTTGGCTTTGAAATACTGTCTGACAGCTCCAGAAAGAGATTCACAGGCTGGCAATTAATTGAGCACTAGGCTTATGAGGATTTCAATATAGAAAGTGATGGGAGAAATAGGCAGCTATAAACAGCTGAGAGAACCAACTGGCGCTACATTTTTCCCTAAGTTCAGTCAACGTGAATGTCTCCCTGAGTTGGCAGGCAAGTTAGCCAGGCCACTGCGGGGCTACCACAGCTCAGCTCCACAGGTATTGTGATTGAGCTGTGCCCTGCAATTGCTCCCTTCTGCAATGTCTAACTTGTATCTGTATTGTGTTTTCAGTATGCTTTGCATTATGTTGCTCAAACAGATATCCCATGTACCATCAACTAGCTTCAAATAAATAAATAAATCTCATGTTAAACATTACACCTGAAAAAAGGTCAATAATATGAAAAGCTGGAATAACACAACTCTCCAGAAGATGTATGAAGCACATCCGACAGTAAAAAATGTTCCCAAATTAATTTAAGACACTTCAAAGAAAAACCACTGGGAAGAGTAATGGAAGATTTCTAGTTTAGAAAGTATTTTAAAACATAAAAACATTAAAAAAAAAAAAAAGTTGATGAAACACAGCTCCAACTAAACACCATCCAAGCCTGATGGCATTTTTATGAAGTATGGACGCAGGTCTGTTCCCATGTCACCACTCAGCAGTTGTGACATGCATGCACTCTTGTAGTGAATTGGGGAGTGGACAGCATCCTCAGCTTTTTCCACAAGACAACACACTTCGCCATTTTTTGACCCCGGAATCTGTGTCCTTTAGTCTTACCCATTTTTTACAGGGTTAAAGGAAGCATTCTGCAGGTGTTAACATTTCTGACCTAATGCTGACTGGTCACAGTCAAGAACTGGGCTCAGTGACACAAATAATCCCTTCCTACCTCCCATTTTCCTGTGAACGGAATAGCACTTTTTTTTGTTTGTTGGTCTGCATTTTATAGGGGGGTTGTGGTTTGTTTTTGTTCTTGGTTTCTTTTGGTTTGGTTGGTTCTGATTTTGGTTTTGATTTTGGTTTTTTTGGTTTGGTTTTAAACCAGACGGAGGAGTATTTTTGTATTCTTTAAACCATAAGGCTCTTCCAGTACTCAGATCTCCCTCTAAGTGTATTATGACTGGAACCAAGATTAAGTCTCCCCTCATTTTTCAGTTTTACCTACACACYTGCCTGGGCTTTACAGAGAACAGAGAACTCCCAGGATCTTCCGTTACCAGCCCTTGTCCTTCAGAGKAAGTCTGTTCTCTTGTTCCATTTGCGTTTTTAGAGGAGGATGCTCTGCACACATTCCAGCTTACATTCTGATGACAAATCTGCATCTGTTACAACAGCACTGTAGCATATTATGAAGTTATGCCAAGGCAGATTCACAAAGCCCTTTAGGAGCAAGCTAATGCCAGTAAATCAGTAACCTCACCATTTACCTTTTGTTAAATTACACCAACAGGAAATTTAAAAGTCATATCTGCCTGAACTGTTATTGCTGCTAGCTGGCCAGGAAGCTACTCTATCCCTTAATTTCTTCCTTTTACAATAGTCATCCAACTTCACAGAATGCTCCACTTCCTCCTTCTTGATTTGCTGTACCAGTTCCATGTGGCACTGACTAAAATCCTGGAAGGAAATTTTTCTATTTTCATCTGCTCCCAGCTGGTGCATGATCTCTGCAAAATACACCTCCATATTCAACTGGCGGCACCACCATCAGCAAGTCATTCCTAAAGATACTTTTAGGGGGGAAATGGGGGCAGAGGCAGATTGGAAAAGTGGGAAAAGACAAAACAAAAAAAGCAACAAATTAGTTTAGAAAAAAAGGAATACTAGCCCTGTCGAATCTGGATGTGCATTAATGCACAGGCATTTAAAACCAATAAGCCAACTTCTGAAGGAAACAAAATCTTTAAACAATTTCTCCAGCATCTAAATGATGACAAGTGCATATTTATCAAATKATAAATAATAACATTTCTAAATAAAATGTGGGCAAACCAATTCAACCAGATCTGAAGCAACAGCTGCTCTACACTAAAAACCACAAAATTTTCTGTGTGTCCCATTCTCTATGATTAGAATTTTTTTTTWAATTACCATTACTTTCCTACTCTCACATTCTACTGCTTCTTTCCCGCCATCCTTTTTTTAAACACTTTTTGAACTGGATTGCATAGCACTACCATGCCAATTTATACCACAAATAGCATGAGTGTGTTTCTGTGTTCTTCTTTTAAAGAAGCTTAAAAGCATATTGCTTATTTCTGTGTTGCACAAAATCTTTCTGTAGAAGAAAAGGAAAGATGTAATATTACTATTATGTGAATTATTAGCAATTTTAGTAGCATTTTTATTCATTACTAGCATCAGGGTGTCATAGATTTCTGTGAAAATGTGATACATTGAAATATTCAAAGTTCTTGCATGAATAGTTTCACTGAAGTCATTTATTGTTGTGGTGCAGTTTTAGACCAGGCAGATATTTTCCTTATAGGGAATATATGTTTTAGTTTTCCTTAGGATCAAAAAGGAAAAAGCCCTAGAAACTTCTATGCATTCCTGGCAACCATTGGCTCTAGGCCAGGAGAGAAGCACTGATAGGTCTGCCTGTTCCTCAGCAATGTAGCTATTCTTCTGGGCGGTTTGCCAGAAAAACACACCTAGATCATTCGGTACTTAAGGCAGATCATGAGGCTTCTCGGGGCATTTTCGGGCGTATGTATTGKAGCAGGTGTATGGGTTCGGTCTCTACACTGTGCATGGCTTTGTTTTTTGGCTTTGTATTATTTTCTTCTTTTATTAAAACCTTTTTTGCATTACAAGGCATTCTCGATCATGCCGCCTYGCTATTATTTTCAAGCTATTTTTGAGAGGTGCAGGACATCCTCAGAGGTATTGAACCCTCATTGAACTAAATCCACCTGGCTCATCAAGAAATTCGGTATTTTATTATCTGAATCAAGGCCCATTCTATTCTACAGAAAGAAATTGCACATTGGGTGAAGCGCTGTAAATCTCTTCTATGCAGGAATTCCACAGCTGCAGAAACAGAATTCTTGTCAGAGTTTTTTACAATAAAATTGGGTAATAATGATCATAGTAACAGAAGTAACAGTAATGATTATGAGAATGATTATAATAATTGACAATCATAATGATGATGAAAACAACATGACCATGTAGTTTAAAACAAATAAACAAATGAACCCCCAATAAAAATARCAGAAAGTAACCAAATCTCTACATACAACAAGAAATAACTGTATTGCAGACAAGCTAATCACATAAGCCAAATAGAAGCTATTATTACTTGCAGTTCAATTTTTGCTCAGTTTTAGATTTGAATCTGATCAATTAATAAATAAGCCCCATGACTCAGCTCCTTGTTTTAAAAAATTCAGATAATACAAATACAATCTCACAAGAGTTGCAAAGAAAAATAAGGATGAGAGCACAWTTAAAGCTTTACATGGAGAGTGACACTCTGCCAGAGTAGCAGGGCTTTCCGTATTAAGAAGGAACTGAGGTTTTATCCCTTTGTCTTGGTTTGAAAGACAGGTGTCTGCTAGGGAAAAGCTGGAGCCCCTCCCACAAATCCCCTCCCTCCAAATTATTATACATTCAAAATTAAGGGGCTTTGAGGCAAAAAAAGATGTGGGAATAGGAATAACAGGTTTTTTTACTAATACATATATAACAAAGCAAACAAACAAACAAACAAATGGCTACAGCATTAATAATAAGACAGAACCAAGAACCTTAAGGGCTTTGCTCCACAGAAGCCCAGGGCAATCTGATCCTGGTGGCTTAGAAAGCACCAAACTGGAACGGTCAAAGATCCCAGGCTGGTGGATGAGGAAGATGGGACATTCTGCAGTGGTGGCTGGAACAGCAGGGATGTCCCGGCAGGGCAGAGGTGTGAGGTTAGCATAGCCAAAAGCATCAAAGCAGTGCCAGAGAAGCAGAGGTGGTGGGACACAGCCRGCTGGCCCTGCTCCAGCAGGGCAGGAGGCGAGCTCAGAATTCACCTAGCAGGTGGAGGTAGGTCTCCCAGGACTGGAGTTGGTGGTGACAGTGAAAACTCCTTCTGCAGCAAGCAAACAGCATGGTGTCCTATCTCCGAAGTGCCAAGACTACGAGTGCCTGCCACCCAGCCCCCTGTCCCCCTTTGCTGCCTCAAATCTCGCATTACCATCCTTAGTGTCCTAGCAACTTGAGGGAAAAAATTCAAAAAGGAGAAAAAAAAAAAAAAAACAACAACAAAACAACCAAATTTAACCCCCCAACACGCTTGCTCGCTTATAAGGTAAAGAAATCAAGAAGTTCAGTACTTCTGTTATCCTGATTGGCTGAGTGCCAGCCCAAGACACCTGCTGGTCACCTGCAGTGCATCTCAAGACTTGCTGCCTCTCCTGTTGGGTAGTTTGCAAGGACACCTCCCCAACCATTAGGTACTTAAACTACCCAGAGCCCCTCGTGGCTTTTCTGGGGTGCCTTACATAGTTCTAGGGTCTCCCTTGCACKGTATACGGCTTATTTTTATTTGCTTTATATTCTTTGCTATTTTCTCTTTTTATTAAAACTCTTTTCTGTTACAAAGCATGTCTGGAGAAGTGGTCTCGCTCTTATTAAGCCACCCTGAGAGGCTACGTGCATCCCCTCAGACCTGATACAGCTCCACATGGTTTATTCCACTCTGGCCACGTGTGGGCATGCATCAAGCAACAGATACAATTCAGCTATGTCTGTATCTGTTCTCTTGGAACAGATACAGACATAGCATCTGTAATAAATGATCTAAAGTAATTTGTGATCTTTTTGCTGTATTAATTGGTATAAAATTATGTGGGCTTGGAATAGCAATGTCGAGATAAAGTTATGCCAGTGAAGGTGGAGGTACAGATTTGCAATAGAAAGGATGGGTGGATCCAAGGAAGAGATGGATATCAGCCGAAGGTGATGACGAGAAAGACTGGACACTTGACAACACTTAACATCAATATGAGCCTTATCAGTGTCGTTGGACACTCAGAATACCAAGTTCTAGGAAACCTACTCAAGTCTACATCACTGCCCAGAAAGCTATTCAGCGGACCAACTGCACCAAAAGAAGATTGTTGCAGAATACGGMRGGAGACAGACACCATCCAATGATGATCAGAAAGTCTTAGTTTATTACCAGTCAGAAGGCTATATTTATATCATAGATAATGAAGCTAATACATATTGCAAAAGTACAGCTCATCATTGGTTTAACATTAAAGGTCAATCCCTCCTATTCCCYGGCAGATTTCAGTTACATTGTGATTTCAGTTCTTCGCATTCTGTTGCTCTTTGTTTCTTTCTCTGAATCCTGTTATTGTATAACATCTGTGCTCAAGGGCAAGCTGTCCCTCACGCCCCTCATRCCTGTTCTAGTTTAATCTCATCATGTCCTTTGCTTTTTAACCACTCATCAACTATATTATCCAACTATATTCCCCTGTTTTTCTGTTGGACAAGCAAGGTCTGATTAATAGTAGACTGTAGCATTCTTTGGATCATATTTTGCAAACACACACAAAAACAAGGCAAGCAAATTATTGCAGGCAGTGCAATCAATCCTATTACTATTGCTGTCTTAAGTATTGATCTCAGCCATGGACCTAAACCTAAAGAGGCTAACCATCCATCTATTCCCAGCCCTGTCTGCTGCTGCAGCTGTCCGGTTAGTCTATGTAATTCAGGTAACTGAGCCTGTATGGACTGAGAATGATCTGAGAGGCTCATACAGCACATTCCCTTAAAGTCCTCACAGCCGTGGCCCTGTGCCAAAAGGAGGAAGTCAATAGCAGCCCTATTTTGTAATGTCACGTGTCTAACAGAATCAACATCAATTTACAGGTTAGATATTGCAAGTGAAGTTGCATTGTTTTGCTTTGCCAGCATCCTAACTTATTCAAAATAGCAAGTGCTCCCGCTGAAGCCCCAGCTGCTAAAAATGAAGCTGAGATTATCGCTTCAGGTGACCAAAACTCAACCTTATCATCACAACTGTGTTCAAATTGATGGGTCATTCTCCTCATCCTGTGATGCCATGTCCTGTGTAAAATCATTGATGTGTTACGGGTTAAAAGGGATAATCTGCCAAGAGCGCAGGGTCCTCCCTGTAGTCGGGATGGAATACCAAACCATGCACGATCACCACAAATCAGGAAGTATCCTSACGGTAAACTAATTGGTACCAAGGTAGACACTGAGATGTTGTTAGATGTATAATTGCACCACAAGGAGGCATTTCGGTACACTGCCAAACTGGAATTTACAATCGTGGTATGATTATTTCCTGCAGTTTGTGTTTTGCTGGTATAACTATACATCACACAGCCATCTCCTCGTACTGATCCCAACAATTCAATTTCTTGTGGCTTGGGGCTAAGGGGAGATAAGACACCCATTGGTCCCAGCTGTCAACAGTGTCTGCAGAGTTGTTAGGTTTACAGGCTGGGACCGAACTGGGGCAAGGCCATGTATCAATTGGCAGACTGACCAAGCATGTAGCAAAGGGGTTTCCAGAAGATGACAGAGACAAACAAATGGCTTCTTGATTAGTTAAGTTTTCCAGGCTTACCCATATGTTAGTCTTTGGCTGTGGTGGGACCCATGCTAGTCTATAGGCTGTCAAGGCTAAAAGGTAATACAGTTTCATCCTTGCTAATTTCGGCTTGCTTTGGATCTCAACTTACTAAATCTGCGACACAATTTTTCCCAATCAGAAGGATCCCACATATGTGGGATCTGAACTCCTCTATCACACTTTCTTCTCAATACCTGTGTCCCATTAAGTGCTTTAATCCTTTGCAACTGATGCTCAAACTCTTACCGATATGTGGCTAAAAACTTTTGTTCCTCACTCTCAAACAACTGTATTGCCTGGGGCACAGGCAGCCCTGTTACTCGCTGCAGAGCTTCTAGTGGTGAGTCTATCCTCCAAGTGTTATAACAAGTACTACACCACTGTTCTTGAAATAACTGCTGATGGATCCACTTCTGCTCATTACACCCACCACACTGAATCAGCAGCCAGGCTCTACATTTACTATCCCAGCAACTCAAACACACTTGACTATAAGTTTCTCCTGACTGATGAGCTAAAACAGTCAGCAAATAAGCAAACTGATCACGGTTATAAGCATTAACAATTCTAGGATCAATAACAGTCTCTAAAAATGTTTTGTGAGGACAGACTATTAATTGAAGTCTAAAGAGGAACTTCTGTTGTTCCTCTCTAGACAGTGGCTGCATCCACCTCCGAATCTCAATCTGGAAAGGAGAGGAAAGTCCCGCCTAAGATGAGCAAATCCAAAGAGTCCTGTTGTTCTGACGTTTCTGCGGATTTTTCGGGGGGCTTCGGACTGCTCATGGGTTTTGCCCAACGTGCAGGAATCCACTCTGAACCTGTAGGAGTAGACACACAGAGATATCCTCTCCCCCAAAATACAACTTTKGCAGGTCCCTGCCATAGCCCAGTTTYAGGGTCACGATATCGGACCCATGCCTCTTCTGCTCTCTCGACAGGTTTCTTTATGCTAAAGTGTATTATTGCTGACGGTGCTTCAGCATCCCCAAATATACACAGATTATTCATAACGAATAAAGCTTTCAGCAGTTTCTCCTGCAGGTCTTTTATGTCTTCATATTTAGCTACATACCACTTTAAAGACCCATTTGCTCTCTCAACTATGGCCTGRCCTGTGGGAGAATGTGGTATTCCTGTAGTGTGCCTGACTCCCCAAAGGTCTAAAAATCTTTTTACTCCGCTACTTACATAAGCTGGTCCGTTGTCAGTTTTTATCTGACTCGCTACTCCCATTACTGCAAAGCAACTAGTGAGATGCCTTATCACATGTAAAGCTTTTTCTCCTGCCTGAGCAGTTGCCCAAATAAATTTACTATACGTGTCAATTGTTACGTGAACATATTTCAAACGGCCAAAGCTACTTATGTGTGTTACATCCATCTGCCGTAACTCATTAGTGGTAACCCCCCDGGGGTTCACCCCTATTCCTATCCCAACCCCACCATTGTGGTTGCTGCAAACCAGACATGATCGCACTATTGCTGTGGCTTCTGCCATGGGAATTCCATACTCCTTCTGCAGGCCTTTGGCATTCTGATGAAATATAGAATGGGCCTCTCTTGCTAGCCTTTGTTGTGGTAAGAGGGGGCATTGTGGTATCGCAACGAGTTTGTCTGCTCTAGCATTGCCTTCTCCTAATCCTATATCCCATTTGTGGCTCCTGACGTGAATAACTGCATATGCATGCTTTCTTAACTTAATGGCCTTCTGTAACTGCATAAACAACTCAAACAACCTACGATTTTGCACTTCCTTAATTGATGCATCCTCTATTCTTTCTACAACCCCAGCTACATACAACAAATCAGTAACTGTTGGGGTTGGTCCTGAAGGTTCCATTGTATTTGGTTTGCCCTGACACCTCTGTTTCTATTCTATAGATTGCCCCTGGGTCCTCTTCTCCTGTCAATCAGTTGCCTCCTCCCCTGCAATTACCTTGCCCCTCCCTGAGGCAGTTGTCCGCTACCCTAGGCTCTGCCTCTACTCTAGAAAGATCTGTAAGGAGTCTAGGGTGATTGGGCAGCAGGTCTAGGCCACTCCTGTGTAATACTCTCATTGGTTGCATTGGTCCCTGTCTGTTACTTTGTTCTGGGTTCTGACTGGTTGCTGTGTTTGTATAAAAGCTGTTGCCCAGAGCTCTTCGGGGCTCTTGAAGGCTGGTGCCTTTAGGTAATAAACCTGAGTTCTGCCCCCCTCTCGAGTCCTTCCCTCATTGTGCGGCATTCGCGGAGGCATCTCAYTAGGGGTCTGAGACATCGGGTCTTCTGGACTCACTGGAAATTACTGCGGCTGTGTGGTTGACTGCAGCTGGCCTAGCACATACCCCGCGACCCTGAGGCGCACACCTGCAAGTAACTATATTCAATGGCTTTTCAAAGTTCAGCATTGCCCAGACCACAGCTAAGAGTTGTAATGTCTGCAAGGATCTCTCTCCTGAGCTGTCAGTATCTTGTGTCTCCAAGTCCCTTGTTCTTGCCAGGTGACAGCGGCTGTCCGCGATTTCCTGCCAGCATCGGTGTACACCATCAGTGCTTCAGGAATAGGTTCTCTGGCTCGTAGCGGTTGTACAATCCAATTGTGTTTCCCCATCCATTGTAGTGGAGGTGCAGCCATATTTTCTGTGGTGATGGCACTGCTTGCTCCCAGCAATGCCTCTTGCAGTTCTTCACTATTGCGTAAGTACCACTGTAAAGTCTCCTTTTGCATAGGTAGGCATATTGCATCTGGCTCTTGTCCTATTACCTGTAACACACGCTCGCGTCCCTTCTTAATCAGGGCACTCAAAGCTTCGATTTTTTGGACTGAAGTTTTACGCTGTTGCATCGGGGGAGGAATCCATTCCTGCACCCACTGCTCCCCCATTTTTCTTAAGAGCTGTGTAAGGACGCCCATCAAATGTTCGGACCTGAACCAGACAGTAAGATCAATAGGGAGATTAGGGTCACGGCACCGGAGCTGGCCCTGACTGACACAGTCCATTATTTGTTGCAGTGTGTGTCAATGTTGTTCAGTAAGCGTCACAGGGCGAGCAGGGTTGGTGCCTTTTAAAAGAGGCCGTAGAGACTCTAATAATTCGTTTGGGATGCCTACTACAGGTCGCAACCATTGAAGATAGCCCAGTAATTTCTGTGTGTCATTCAAGGTACGGATTTCTGTCTGGAATGACAGCTTTTGGGGCGTGATGGTTTGTTCAGTCAGAGTCCAACCTAGGCATCTCCACGGTGCAGCACGCTGGATCTTCTCGGGGGTAACAATAAGATGACGTGTTGCAAGTGTAGAAGTGATCTGAGCAATTTGCGAATCTGTAAAGGGATCCTTTTGTGCAAACAATATATCATCCATGTAATGGTAAATGATTGTCTGAGGCCATTGGTACCTGAGAGGCTGTAAGGCAGCATCTACAAAAAGCTGACACAAGGTGGGGCTGTTTYGCRTGCCCTGAGGCAGTACTGTCCATTCATATCGCCTGTCGGACGCCTCCTGGTTCAATGCTGGCAGAGTGAATGCAAATCTTCGAGTATCCGCATTGCGTAAGGCAATGGTGAAGAAACAGTCTTTTAAATCAATGATTAACAAGGGCCAATCATACGGTAGCATTGCTGGGTTGGGCAAGCCTGATTGCAGCGTACCCATGGGCTCCATCTGGTCATTTACTGCTCGCAAATCATGTAGTAATCGGTATTTTCCTGATTTCTTCTTGATGACAAATATTGGAGTATTCCACGGACTGGTGGAKAGTTTCAAGTGTCCCTGCTTAGCTTGCTCTTCCACTAGCACGTGGGCTTGTTGAAGACTTTCCTCTTTTAGTGGCCATTGYTTCACCCACACAGGTGTATTGTTTTTCCATGTGATGGGGATGGGGAAAGTCCAGGCAATGGCCATCATGCCAAAGGGTGCTCATTAATAAGCACGACACCAAGGTGTGAAAGTATGTCTTGGCCAATGAGACACTGTACTGTTGGTGGCAATTGTACGACAGAGAAGGTAGCTGTTCTCCCTCTATTATAACCTCCCATCTATTATAACAGTCAAGGGGGGTGTACGACTGGCAAGGGTCATACCCCCTACTCCTGTCACTGTGTTTGTAGTGGGCTGCAGAGTCCAGTGAGGAGGAGGCCAGTGTTTTGGGGCAACAATACTGGTGTCTGCACCTGTATCAAGTAATCCAGTTAGGGTGCAGGTCTTCTGTTGATATTCCAATTGTACAGTTCTTTTTGGCCTGTCACTAAGATCTAATGTGAGCAATGTCAGTCCTCCAGTGGATCCAAAACCTTTCTCTCCTCTGTCTCCCTTCTTGATGGGCATTATACTGCTGGTAACTTGAGGGAGAGGTATCAATTGCGCAATCCTCTGGCCTTTTTGAATTTTTACGGGAGTAAAAGGTGTATGCGCCATAATCATGATTTCTCCTTTCTAGTCTGCCTCAATTACCCCAGGTAGTACAAACAGTCCCATCATGGTAGCAGAGGATCTCCCTAATAGTAAGGCCCCCATTGCTTGTCCTTGTATACTGATAGGTCCTTTTATTCCAGTTGCAATTTTTATGGGGCTTGTTGTCATCGCTGTTGTATCTACCGCTGCTGCCAGGTCCATCCCGAGGCTCCCTCTTGTGGCTGGTTGAAGGATGTTGGCTGTATGGCGGCAGCTATTTGTGTCTGGGCGTGGCTGCTGCAATTTGCACTGGCTTTGAAATTTCCCTGTTGCCGACAACAAGCACCCGTGTTGTGAGTATCAGAGTGGCATTTTGCGCACCAAATTCATGTGGTGGTGCACTCGTGACGAATGTGACCTGTATTCCCACATCTGAAACACTTCATTCATCCGCCCACAGCTGCATGATGGCTTACGGCTGCCGACGCTTGGAGAGGGGCAAGAGTTGCTAGTACCTGGCTTTGGGACGCTTTAGCCTGTTCTTGTAATCCTACCCCTAATTGTTTTATGGCTTCCACTAAAAATGCCTGCGAGCCAGTTGGCATAGTGGCGGCTTTTTCTAATGCATCTGCTATAGTCCACTGCGCCCCAAGGCTATTTATTGAAYTCCTTGTAGTTGAATTGCCATTTTGAAGTAGGCATTGCTTTAACAATGCTCCTCGCATGTGCTCTTGTACCCCTGCCTTCTCTATTGCTGCAGCTATCTTATCAACAAAGGCCCCAAGCGTTTCGTCTCGCCCCTGCTTAATTCCCATGTACGCAGGCAGACCMCCTGGGTCCTTAACCTTATCTATCGCATTAYGGACTAGCYTCATCGCTTCCCGACATTTATCCGGACCTAGTAATGCCTGTGCTTCAGTGCGAAGACAGGGACCCAGACCCATCAACTCTTCTATGGTCACTCCATGTAAAGGATCCCCTGGCTGTCTATTTATAGGTATCACATGGCTCACCTCAGTCTGTCAATGGGCATTGAACAACAACTGCTGATGTGGAGTAAAAATCAACTTTGCAATGCCCCTMCAGTCTGCTGGAAGCAGCACCTGTGTGCTCCATATATAGTCTAGCATCTGCTTCACAGGCTCACTAGTTACCCCAAACTGACTGATTGTAGAGCGCAGTTGTGACAACAACTTCCAATCTAATGCTGTTATTTGAGCCAACAAACCTCCCCCCCCTGCCCCGGGCTGTGCTTGGTAGGTCAAGGGGCACGCCAGTTCTGCCGTGGCTTGCAGTATCTGCTCATCCCCCTGTTCTGCCCCCTCTCTCGCCAGGGCCACCCACGCATCCCTCCGCTATTGTGCCAAGGCCCTGCTAGGTCAGATTCTGCCCTAGGGATAGACTCTTCAGCGGCAAGGCGGCTGGAGCCCTACGGTCCCTGTTCTTCAGAGGGTACATGGACAGGGATGCCGACGGCTGGCAATCCAAGTCAGGCTCAGGCTCYGGCTCAGATCTACGTATCAGGGGCAATGTTACGGTGGAAACACTRGGTGGTAGCGGCACACTATTGCTCCACTCATTATCGTATACCCTATTCTTTTCCTGTGCGGCAGTTGCCTGCTGAGCAGCCCTTTTCTCTACCTGGTACTGTAGCAACTCATTTTGCACTATTTTCCATAGCTTCCCCTTCTTTTTTGCCGTCTTATCATCTTCTAATACYGCCTCCCATATCTTATCCCCAAATTTTCTCCATTCAGATACCTCATGTACAATATGTGGATTCACAAAAAAACCTTTCGCATACCCATACGTTAACAACCCAGGCAACTCTTTTTGTAAGTCAATCCCTTTATCTGCCTCTTTTTTAAGAATTCAGTGAATAGGTCATATGCTGCTTGCCTCTCCATGATTAATTTACCAGTGCTGTTGCAGCTCCCCAAGGTCTCGGCAGCAYGTATCAGCCAGGCCCGCCGCTGCGGTCACCCAGAGCGCGGAGCTGGGAGTTCTTTGCTCTTATCGCCATCCCTCTGCTTGCAGGACCTGACCCCTACACCGCTCCGCTCATGGTGTTAGCAGCCCATCACACCGGGGTCACCATTTGTTGCAGAATACGGAGGGAGACAGACACCATCCGATGATGATCAGAAAGTCTCAGTTTATTACCAATCAGAAGGCTATATTTATATCATAGATAATGAAGCTAATACATATTGCAAAAGTACAGCTCATTATTGGTTTAACATTAAAGGTCAATCCCTCCTATTCCCGGCAGATTTCAGTTACATTGTGATTTCAGTTCTTCGCATTCTGTTGCTCTTTGTTTCTTTCTCTGAATCCTGTTATTGTATAACACCTGTGTTCAAGGGCAAGCTGTCCCTCACGCTCCTCATGCCTGTTCTAGTTTAATCTCTCATCATGTCCTTTGCTTTTTAACCACTCATCAACTACATTATCCACAGAAGATGACATGAATATGCAAAAGGAGATAGAAAAAGAAAAGAGTGTTGCAACTCGAAGTCCAGCTGAAAACCTGTATAAATATTGTCCCCACYGAAGCAGCCTTTGTGAACTGTGAGGGGGTACAGTGCAATAGAGGCCATGCCTGCAGTTCACCCAGTGCTGATCCCGGGCTCAGTGCTGCCTTTTGTTGGTGGTATTCTGGTATTTTTGTCTCACAATTSCATAATAAATTATTTTATTARTTTATTATTGGCTGTTCATTTATAACACATCAGATTGAGGGACTCTGCAGAGGTATGCTAATTTTGAAATGAGTACCAGGAGAAGCAGTGCTGAATGTTTTTGCCATGAGATTCCAGGACACAGATCTAATGCCCTGGCTCCAGAAGAATTAATCTGCTATACTGGGGCAGGAGGAGGCTATGGCACTGGCAGCACACCTTACACAGCCCTATTCATGACAACTGTAAAGCTTCTATTTCACTACAGCCCACAGGGACATATCCAAACCCAGTCCTGGTTCCCTACAGTCTAAAGCTGTTACACAAATGCGAAGTGATTTATAAAGGAAACCTGGCAAAGATTATTCCACTACGTAACACCAAGGAGAAACCATATATTTATTGTGAGGGGTGGGAAGACCCCACGACCCCAAACCTGGTGCATCTAGGTTGCACGTGGCTCATAAACAAGAGGGGTGCCATGGATAACTCAAAGATGTCCTTTAATCATCAGATCAAAAGCAGCATCCAAAGATGAGGGGGTGTAGTTAGCCAGGCATTTTATAGGGTTTTACCTGGGGGCAGGTGTCCAAACTTAGTTACAGGGCAGGGGCTTGACCTTTTAAGTCTAAGGTCTTGAACCAATGGCGCTTACTCTATTAGCATCTTCTTAATGTCCCAAGGTTTCAGGTTTATTCCCTCTGTGTAGGGTACCAGARATAAGCTTTGATCTGTCCCAACTAATTGGGCTTCCATATATATTTTCTTACAACTATTTAAAATTTCAGCTAGTAAAAATGTATCATTATTTTGCCAGGAAACATTTAATCTTTGCTTATGCAACTTGCAGTCTAGGCACACAAACACCTTTGAAGAGGGAAGTCAAAATTATAAATACAGCCAAGTTTCCTAGGGGCAAATAGAGTAAATAAACACACAGTGTAAGAAAACTTGTTCCATGCAGTAATCTATTTGAAACATAAATTTTAAGATGACTAATCTAAAAAGGACTGACTAGTGGAGCACTCAGAGGCAATAAGAAGTTGCTTATCTAAAAGATGTATTAAAATCACTCCAGATCACTTTTGTTCTTGCTAGGAGAGTGTTTAGTTTTGGTTCCTGGTGCAGCCACAAATCTCCAGAGCATCCTGGACCCAGTGCTCGATTTGACTCTCACAGAAAGTCAAGGCTCAGACTGCTTAAACCACAGAATGACACCACTTCTCCCGCTTTGACTTTTCCATGAGCAACCGCAGGCAAACAATCCTGGCAGCAATACCAGAACTGTACTCGTCTGCACAGAAGTCTTCCAAAAAGCTCACAGAGTGACACCCTTTGCTCTGAATAAATTTCTAACAGAGTTTTATGTTGCACTGCATCTCCCATGACCACACAGATGTTTTCTATATAAGGAAAAGGGTTTCAGGTTCACCCCAGGATCTTTTAACTGAAGAACAGCAGAAAATTCCCTTCTTTCCTGGCAGCAATTGGCTCAATGCCAAGACAAAAACACTGGTAGGTCTCTTTACCTGCTCCTCAGAAAGGTAGCTGTTCTATAYTGGGCTGTTTGCTAAAAAACCCACCTAAATCATTCAATATTTACAGGGGAGCATGAGGCTTCTTGGGGTGTCTTAGTCAGGTGTCAAGAGTTTTCTTACATCTGTGCATGACTTCTGTTTTGTTTTTGTATCATTTATTATTTTCTCTTTTATTAAAACCTTTTGCTTTATAAAACACACCCAAGGAACCACTGCACAATTATTTGAAGCCATTTCTCTAGAATGGGCTGGTCCCCTCAGAGGACATAGACCTTCAAGGAGCTTATCACATCTGAGCCCATGCAGAACCCATCACTTTTAGATGGGGAAAGAAATTCTAAGGTAAGAGGCTCCAAGCATCATGAGGCAGACTTTATCAAAATACTTATTTCTTAATCTGGATAAACAGAAGCGACACACAATAATTCCAAAAGTCATCTGAAATACCAAGAAAGCAGAAACCACAGTGAGTGTGTACACAGAAGCTGTATGACACTATGGTCTTTGGCAAAAAAAGCATCTTGAGGTTAGCACCAAAATACAGAGAGCACTTCAGAAGGTTACCAGACTAAAAGACAATGTCCACTGCTGTCTGTAAAACATGAATAAAAACMATGTCCTTCACCTACATGGGGTGCTGGATGGAGAATTTATGCAGTTTTGTGGTCCACCCAAGGCCTGATAAATGTCTTGACTTTACATGAGAGAAGAAAACTGTTCAAGAAGTTCACTAGCAGATAGAACAGTCTGGTAGACTAGGAAAGATGACAAAGACCCACAGCAGTTCTTACTTAGTATGCTGTTACAGTTTAGCATAGCTTTTAGTTAAAAAAAAGGAAATAGTTATCTGCAAGGACCTTAGATTGACACATGGTTCAGCCAGTGAGAAAAGTGAGTTCGTTTTCGTGAATGAGCACATTTATAAAAGCTGGAGATTTTGGGAACTTCCTGCTCTTTCTGCGGCTCACCTCAGGAGAGGTGGGGGGCAGCTCCAGCTCCCTCCCGGCCAGGTGGGAGCTGGGGCTCTGCCGAGCCCTGCCGGGCTCTGCCAGGCCCCTGGCCTAGCTTGGAACATCTGCTAAGCTCAGTGACTCTTGGGCAGAGAGGGAGGGAGAAGCGTGTGCTCCAGCTCTGCCCGGACTGAGTTCCAGCTGCTGTTAGTGGAGAGACTGCAGCTGATTCCCTCCTCCACTGCCTTCCACCTGGAGCAGCTCCGAACCAGAGTTGAGCCTACTCCGAATGAGACCAAGGGGTTTAGGGGCGAAAGCTGCATCCACCACCATGGGAGCCAGYGCGACCTCAGCCGCTGTTCCTGCTTCTTCCTCCCACCCCACATCCGCCATGTGGCCTTGGAGTCTTTGGAGAGCTGCTGCCATCGCCCAGCTGAGAGCACATGGCTGTCCACGGCCCYGAGCTACAGTTAACTCTGTCCTTGCCAAGGTGAAGCCTGCAGAACACTGATCCTTCTAGGGAGTGAGGAAGATATCATGGTAGAGACATTTCTATTGAGGCTACATGAAGATACTGAGGTCTGTGAAAGAGGTGTTGTGTCTTAAGGGATGGGGAMGATGAGAAGATGCCCTTAGACTGAAAATCTTTTGTGAATGGTGGTAACAAACTATGCTAGAATATATCTTTAAACCATGGAGAATATGAGGGAAATAATTGTTCAGATTGGYAATTTTTGAGTAGAGGTACTTGCAATAGACTAAGTAGATAYAGATGAAGCAGTGACCCTGTGGTCCCCTGAGGCATCTGAGTAAGTTGCTTGATATAAGTCCTCTGCACTAGTGTTTTGAGTAAAAGTGAGAGATGTTTTTGCCCTAGAATGAGATGAAGAGTATCCTTTACACCTGAACTGTTAATTTTAAAAATAACACCCCAGAATACATAGAGTCCATGACCCAAGTGCAACTGATGGGAAAAACTGCACTTTATGGGAGAACCACAGAGACAGAATTTTGTTTCTGGGCGGCTGTCTTCTGTGAGAGCTAAGAACCACGTGTGGACTGTTTCTGTCCTTGTGGAGAGTTACCATAACCAGAAGAAACTTCTCTCTCTAGAGAGATTGATAAAAGATTATTCTATAGAGAGTACAGACCTTAAGTTCTGAGTCCTTGCCTTAATAAATGTCTGTAAAGAAGAAAAGAAGCTGGTGGGAGAGGGGGAAAGTGTTTTTGGAAGTTTCATTTTGATTMTTTGTTATTTTTTTCCCTCCTTGTTTCCTTTTAGTGTGTGTGAATAAACTATCTTTATATCTTTTAAGCTTGAGCCTGCTTTGCTTTTCTTTTAATCCTATCTCACAGCAGAAAACCCCTGAAACCACCACATAYGCTATCTTGAAGAAGTAACTTCTAGAACCAGCAACAACCACAAAAAAGTCATTTCTGTCTGTCTAATGAATTTAGACTTGGAAACAGATTTCGTTACCTTTGTCATAATCTAAACAATTACATCTCCACAAAGAAACACTTTTTACAAAGAAATATTTTAAGAGGTTATTTTTTACTCTCCAGTTTCCTCAATTTTTATCAGTTTTGATGGTTCAGCAATAGAGAAGCTATTCCTTTATCAGGTACAGATCATCCGGATAAAACAGCATTTCTACATTATCTTTTAAAGGAGGTGGTAAGGCAAGAATGAAGTTACAGCTTCTGAAGGAATAATGAGGACAACTTCAGAACTGCTTGAATTTTCCACCTACTGCAACCTGGATGTCCTTACTAAGGGGCAAAGAATGAAAAACAAGTTTCCTGCCACAATACACCCACCTGAAAGTTATTGTCAGGAAAAAAGGCTGCAGTTCTCATCTCAGTTTAATAAACTGCATTCATGACCATCACTGCTATTCATACATGAAACAACTGATAAATTGATGTGCAAACAATTTTTATATGCATATTTGGAATACTCGCTGCATTGCTAAACAAATCGCAGTTTATTTCAAGAGTTTTTTTTTTGGATTTACTTCCTAGTGCCAGTAGTATTGTAGTATTAATGTAGTATTAATCAACTCTTTTTGAAATGAAAGTGTAAGATATGCAGTAACACTCATTTTGTCTACTTCTAATGTAAAGTTCCATTTCCTTACGGATGTCTCTAGTGTTCCCTATTTTCTGTGTATCAAATACATTGTCAGCACCAGGCAATAGTTGTAAATGAGCCATTTTCAGTGAAGCTGATGTGTTTGGCAAGGAACAAATAATGTGAGGCAGGATGGGATGGAGAACAGGCACATCAGCTGGACATGCATGTTAAAATGCTGAGCAGCAATACTATTGATACTGAGATCTCAAAATTCACATTGAAGCTTCAGTTTTAGCATGTCATTGTGGCCCGGAAGGGAATCCATGCAGATGGGGTTTCTCACTCTACGTGAAAACTTAGGAAGACGTAAGAGCATTGATTGACATTTGATAGTTTTATAGGTCTTTTTTTCCTTTATTTTCTACAAGATGTATGTAAACATTTACAGTAAAAAAAAAAGGTGGATTTAAAAGCCATGTATCCACATTAAAAAAAGCGTAACTTCCTTCAGATGCCATTTGAAACCCATCCTTGGACAACACTCAATTAGGCGCAACACGAGCCTTATTAATAGCTTTCATCTACTGTCACACTGCTACAGGAAAGAATGGCATGACACACAGCAGTCGTGAGGGGAAAAAGAAGGGGAAGTTTAACAGAAACATCAGGCTATTTATACAAAAGGAAAAACAGACAAAGATTGGTGGGGAAAGGTTCCACCTCTACACACATATTGGCTAATACAAATGCTTGTCAAGAGAATCCATCCCACTGAGAAGAATGTAAACATCAAGGCTAGTTAGAAAAACAACACCTGTTATTTACATGAAGACCATGAGTAACTGACTCTAAAATACAACTTATCAGAAGGCTAAAAAGCTCAGGGTGACAATCTACCAGCTGAGATACCAGAGTATCAATAAAATCTCTGTTGTCATTTTACACTTCTGAAAATGAATTAATTTTAGGTCGGATTTCTTAGTTCAGATCATTTGGAGTGAAGCATGTTTAAAAATCAAGCAGACATAACCAGAGGGATCACAACTAACTCCCATGCTCGTTTCTTTGCCCCTCCACTGTCTTGTGCCAACATTGAAAGTCATATAGCCAGATAAAAAATCACACCTATGAACTGGCCATGCTGCAAAGAAATATTTCTTACGAGCTAGTGAACAGCTAAGGCAATTACTTGAACAAATTCTAGTGCAGACAGAATTAAACTTCAGGACCATGCACAACAGAATATCATCTGGCAGAATAAGCTGACTTAAAAAAATCATGAAACCCTCCACTAACTATTCACAGTTCATAGCATTAGGAGTGCCGGTGCACAGCTTAAGGGTGTATATTCGCAAGAAAGGCCAGCTGCCCAAGCATTTTCTGATGTTTCTTACTCCAAATCAAAGCATGTATGACCTGCTGCTTCAATCAATATCAGGTAATCTCTAGGCTACCCCAGCAGAGATAAAGAGGATTTTAAAATAATTTTAGAATCCATTCATAACTACCAGCAAAGTACTTGCATGTGGCACCCTCAAACAATAAATACAAATAAATACAAGGAGTTAACTGGAAGAACTCTTCTCTTATTCAAGTGCCTCCCAACAGTAAACCCATCTATGAAWTTCAAACAAGGTTTTGGCAAGTTAATTCAAAAAAACATACAGAAATCTGCTCCCTAGGAACATGATCTAACCAACAGTGATTAAGGACAATACCAACTTCCTTGTCTGCTGTAAATGGAAGATGCAATCACACATGATCAAAAAAAACCCCAAGTATTTACCGTAGTCCCAGTCATACTGCTAGAACAGCCATCAATTATTCCTATGTTATAAACCCAGGGCTATGGAGTTGCTAGAAAAACCAAGCACCAAAGCCCTTACAAGGGCTTGAGTTCCCTATCACTATTGGGAATAAAGTAACAGAGTATATTTGTGACATTAATCTGTCAGACTTGCCACCAAGAAACCCAAGAAAACACAAAGAAAAAAAAAAAAGAAAAAAATCCCATGTTAGTACTTCCTTTTCTTCCTTTTTTTTTTTTAATCACAAAAGGGAAATTACTGACTTTAAAGAGTTAACTTCTCTTACAGTAATAACCCAACTAACATGGTATTTGCCACTGTGATGATGGGTGTTTGTGAAGTTGTTTGAAGTTATTCCCCACAACCATCCCTGTTCCCCCCTTCCCCCTTCCCTGCCCTGTCTGGTTCTGCCCAGGTTATCGACTCCCTCCCCAGGAGTGTCAATCTCACTCCGACCCCTTCCCTTTTTCCAGAAACCTCGGTCATTTGTCCGTCTCTCCCTGGCCCTGCCCTCTKCTATAGAAGATCACCCTGCCAATCCACCAGGGGGGCCAATCACCTGTGGGCCCAGCCCCCTTTTCCCCCTGAGTTTAAAGGTCAGTCCGTGACTCTGTTCCTTCTCTTTTCTCATCCTCTGAGCATGGAGTAAAAAGTGTGTTCTGGTTTAGGGCAACTTTGGGAGAATACCTGCTAAGGGGCTCTCCCTCCCTTCCGCCCCCTCACAGCCGGTTCGGGAATAACTTCTTCAGAGAGCAGTGGAAAAAAAAACCTGTTTATTCAACAAGTCAAGCGCTCCCAATCACAATAAATTGAACAATACCCGATGACAAGGACTTTGTGCTGCTCTGGAGAGATGATGAAATTCAGAAAGAAGGTTCCCCTTGAAGATGGTGGCTGGGTTCTCAGTCTCTCTGGTGCTGGGAGAAGTTGCTGTGCAAGGTGGATCTTGGTGGGTCCTAGGTGCAAGCCCTCCAGCGCTCCCCCGTGTTCTCAGTCCAGAGAGATTAGAACAATTCCAGGGAAAGGTAAAAAGGAAAAAAAGAAAGTCGGAGGAAAAAAAAAAATCTAGCTAGCTACTCTAACTAACTAAAGAAGCAGAAGCAAAAGCGAAAGCAAGCTGCTAAAAAGAGGAAAAAAAAAGAAAAAAACTTCTCCATCTCATACTGAGTGTTATCACGAACTCCAGATGCTCAAGGTCACTCAGAGGAGCAGAGCCTCTGAAAAAACTGTGCCTCCCCCTCCCCCCAGACCCAACACCACGGTACGCAGAGTACAACATCCCGCACAAATTCAACAGACAATTGGGGATACAAACATCATAACATCACCCTAGGACAAGTGTCTCTGAGAACAGGACAAGAAAAATGCCTTCTCTTAGTCTTTTACTCTGAAATCTAGGCAGTGCAATATCAAGATCCGTTGAGAGCAAAGGCAGCTCTGCACCGCCACCTGGTCTGCAGGGCCAGGGGCGGCCCTTCTTGGCACCGAGCCGGAGTCAGAGCTAGCTGGAAATTTCTCCAGTCACATGTCATGCCACAACGTCAATAAAAGAAAAATTAAAGCAATCCTTCAGTTACATGGATCACAAACTCTGGGACAGCCTCCTAATGGAGATGGACGAAGATTAAAATTAAGTATAGGAACATAATCTGGGAGCTGAAACTGTTTTCAAGACAAGCTAAAGCAGTATTGCAAGGACAACATGCATTTTACCAAGGTTTCAGGGGGGTGGTTTGGTGGATTTGGAGATTTGGAATTTTTTTCCCCTGGAATTTCTAAAGCTGAGCTGGTTTCAAAAAAACACAGAGCAAATAGTCCAGACCTCAAGTGAGAATAAAATCCTGTACTGAGGTTTTAACTTTTTTAACGACATGGTAAGAACAGCCCAGATATATGAAGAGCCAGACTGAAGGCAAGGACTAAGCAAAGTTTTGTCCMAATCTTGCTGATATTTTGCAGACTGCTTCTAATTGATGTCTCCTTGTTAGAGAGCAGGATTGAGGCCAGACTTAGGATTGTACAGTACTGAGATCAAGCTTCTTTTGAAATTTGAAATCCTAGTAGCTGCAAAACTAGCAGAATAAATACTACTTTTATCACAAGACTTCAAAGGTAGTTTTTTATTTCCACCTAATTTATTTCTGTTGGACTCGACCTTTTATAAACTTATTGCTTGTAGATAATTGGCTTTATCACTCCCTAACCTGCTGACATTTGAGCACTCACAACAGCTTGTTCCTGATACCATTTTCAATCAGCACACAATACCCTGCAGAGACTACAAAGCCCCTACATGCAGAATATTAACTCATGCCCAAAGTAGGTTTTCAGAGATCCTGACTGAACATGTTAGCATGATTTCATATATGATCCATTTTATGGATTAAACACGTGCTTTACCAACAGTGGTAACTTGACTGGTCACAAACAATCCACACTGGTTTTGCTGCTGCATTTTATCTGTCTTGATGTGCTTCAGTAACTGTCTCTTTAAATGTAAAGCACAGAATTTGAAGCACATTAGCAAACTCAAACACTTAAAAAAAAAGTTGAATGAAGTGTTAACGACTGCTGTGGAGAGTAACAGATGATAGAAGAATAAATCTTCTCCCGTAAAAAGACAGTAAATAGATTAATACTTTGTCTTCTTGAAAATACAGGGGTTTCTTATCCCATAGCATGCAGCCACTAGATGCAGAAACACTGAGCGGGGGAAGGGGTGGCAAAAAACACTCTGCAAGAAAGCTGTGAATGTCCTACTACTGTGATACCTGTTAGGACAATTAATCCACAAACTCCAGAGGTTTATGTCCCAAAAGGATAGAGAGGAGTCCTTTTACTTTATTCAAATAAAGGGAGAGACCATGGGGCATTTCCCCTGGGGTTTCTCAAGTTTTTGGAGGATGCAGCCTCCTTTTTATCCTGATTTCCCAGCCACATGTCCCTCTCTCTTTCCCCACTGGCTGASGTACTTGAGAGGTACCGACTTCCCAGAATGCCTAATATCTAAGATTCCCCTTTAACATATAACCCACCTTTTAWTTTTTTAATTCTTATGGAATGTATGGGTTTTCCCCATTTCTTCTTTCATCTTTCAATATCCAATTTAATTTATCAGCAAACCTATGGTTTTTTTGTAAAGGCAATTATCTTCTTCTCCATTCATCAATCAGAGGAATCCCTCCCATTGTTTCCTTTATCTCTCAAGGCTAGTTTTATCTACTAGCAGACCCACCCCTTATTTGTAAAGACAAATCTGTCATACCTCTTACACCCATTAAAAAGGAAAGGATCAGCCTGTACTTCCAAAGGTTTTGAGCTCCCATAGGTGTGTACCACGAAAACCACTSAGGTAACAAATCAAATCCACCTAGTTCCTTTTAACTGCTTCTCTGTATGGCTGGAGAAGGCAGTAATTCAGCATGTCCTTGTAACAGGATGTATAAGCTTATTACAAGGTTAGTAGGTTTACTGGGTTTAAAAGATCTTACACTACTGTCTGCGTTTGAAAGACAGGTATCTCCTACRGCAAAGCTGGACCCTCTCTTGGAATGGAGAATTCAAACCCCCTCCCCCCAAATTATAATAATTTAGAAAATTAAAGGGCTCTCAGGCAGAGGTATGGAGATAGGAATAACAGTTCTTTACAAGGATGTGTAACAACACAAACAAACAACAACAATTACRTACAACAAGTATTGATAATAAACAGAACCTCAAGAGCTTTTACTTCACAAAGCCGGGGCAGTCTGATCCCAGTGGCCCTGCAGGGCTTTGAGGAGAACCAAGCCGGAATGGTGGAAAATCTAGGGCTGGTGATGAGATCTGTCAGAGGCTCCGTGGTGGTAGTTGGAATGGTGGGATGTCCTGGCAGGGCAGAGGTTGCAAAGTCAAGCTTACCAAAAGCCTCAAAGCAGTGCCAGAGAAGCGGTGGCAGTGGGACATGGCTGGCCTAGCTCCAGCTGGGCAGTAGATGATCTCAGAATTCCCAGGCACATGAGCAGATGTGATAGATTTTCCAGGACCGTACTTTTGGTGGTCACAATGAAATTCTGCCTGCAGCAAGCAAACAGCCTGGCCATCTTCTCCCCGAAGTGCGGAGAGCAAGAGACAGCCTAGCTGCGCCCAGCCCCCACCTTTACCTGCCCAAAAAACTCACATTATCGCCCCCCTCAGAGGGAAACCTCCCTGAGACAAAAGTGTAGCCAGGTGCTCCCTTCTCTCCTCTGCCTACTTCTTTTGTGTTTTCCTTAAGTACCAATAAGTACATAATAGTTCCTTTCTTAGCAACTTATGGGAAGAAATTCTGTAAGTTAAAAAAAAAAAAAAAAGAAATCTAACCCCCAACATTCTACTTTTATCAAGACTTTCTGTAAGACATTGACGTGGTGTAAAAAAAGTACACAGACAACACATTTTCAAACAAACTCCACAAACAAAACTTAATTCCATAATTGTTAATATAATTAAGTTCCAGCCGAACGAAAYACTAGTTTTACCTTTTTTCTTCAGAATCCTATTATTTATCCATGCTTAAAAGTTAAAATTGGAAAGCTAGCATATCTGTAGCTTAATAATGAAAGTAATTTTTTCTTCACCCATTATTTTCACAGCTCATGCCTTCATTTTTTAAAGTATTTCCTGCAGAGTCAAAGTTACCTATACATTTTGCAGTGTTACAGTAAAGTAATCCAAAACCCATTTAGTGACTTTTCTAGTGAAGATTAAATTAATTATATGCTAAATGGAATTTCAGTACAATCTACATATAATAAAGCTACTAGGCAATTAAGTTTCAGAAGAAAGATTAAGACATTAATCCAGCCTGTCACCTATAAAAACCCAGCATTCAAGGCTTCACATGCAGACAGCATCAAAAAGAAAAAAAAAAAAAAGCACATGCGTCCTTTACAATTCACAAACCCTCTGAAACTGAAAATGTTCATAACTGTAACATCAGATTTGGAAACTTTTCAATGCAAATAGAATAAAACAAAGGAAAGCAATTACTGTTTTTGCAGCTAACAGCTTTTTCTTAACAACACAATCCAGCTACAGCTGCAAAACTTAAGTTCTGCTGTAAACAGTGTTTAAGGCGGCCGTCTGCTCTCAGCAATGCTTATCCAGCTGATCTCAAGCATTTGCAATCCAGCCTTAATTGTGGACTGCATTGCAACTGAGTTGGAGGTGGGGGTGGTACTTTTTGGTGGCTTGGCTGCAACTACCTAAGCAACCACAAATCCTCTGTGGCTATACTTTTAACAGGGACACTCTGAGTCCATAAAACTGACAGAGTTGTCTGTAATACTGTGGTGGTACATGTAGTAGATATTGAGGTACAGAGAATCCCTTGTTGCTGAGCAGCTGTYCAAGGGCCACATCGCTCCATCCAACAGCCCTTGGAACACTCTGGTTCCTGTTATCAAGAAACCAGGGAAAGACAAATGGAGGTTCCTGCAAGGCCTCCRCAAAGTGAATGATGTGATTGAAGACTTGGACCCCTTCAGCCTGAGATGACTTCACCTATCATGCTCCTGAGAAATTGGCCACTGGCAGTCATTGACATCAAAGACTGCTTTTTTAACATCCCTCTGCACCCTCGTGATGCCCCCCACTTTGCTTTCTCAGTGCCATCCCTCAACACCAAGCTCCCCTCTTATGCTAGCACTGGCTCATGCTTCCCCAAAGCATGGAAAACAGTCCAATGATATGCCAATGGTACGTTACAAAAATCATCTCACCAGTCTATGCAAGTTTCCCTGATTGTGTTTTGCTGCACTGCATGGATGACCTCCTTCTCTGCGCAAAAGACTCTACTGAACTAGACTACCTGCTGAAAGATACCATTTTTACAATTGAAAAGGCTGGATTTGAAGTTCAGCTGGAAAAAAGGTACAACTCACCAGCCCCTGGAACTACCTTGGACTACGTGTCTGAGAGCACACTGTGACACCACAAGAAGTATCTATCCAGGATAACCCCAAGACCCTCCATGAGTTGCAGCAGCTTTGCAGTTCCATCAACTGGGTTTGCCCCCTTCTTGGGATTTCATCAGAAGACTTGGCCCCCCTCTTCAACCTCCTCAGAGAAGTGACGCACCGAGTTCCCCGAAGACCCTCACCCCAGAAGCCCATGCAGCCATCTCCCGCATCCAAGATGACATGTCGTCCCATCAAGTACACAGGTATGAGCCTGCTTTGCCATTCCTGTTTGCCATCCTAGGCAAAGCCCCCCACTTCCAAGGACTCATTTTTCAGTGGAAAGACAATTTAAAAAACCCCCTCCTACTCCTAGAATGGATCTTCTTCACAGCCTACCAAAACCGTCACAACTCCCCAAGAACATATGTCAACACTCATCTCAAAGGTAGGACACGCCTCCGCCCTGTTGCAGGGTATGATTTTGCATGCATTTACATGCCAGTGGCCACATCTGAAGAATTAGAGTTTTTGCTCCAAAACAATGAAGGCCTCCAGATTGCCTTTAATAGTTATCCTGGAAAAATTTCCATTCACTATCCAGGCCACAAATTGTTTAAAACTACTTACCATCTAGTCTCCAAATTTCTCCAAAGCAAAGTCCCTCTCAAGGTTGTGATGGTTTTTACAGATGACTCAGGATCCTCTCACAAGTCAGTCATGACTTGGAAGGACCCAAGGACTCAGAAGTGGAAGTCTAATGTCTGAGTTGTGGAGGGCTCTCCACAGATTGCAGAGCTACCAGCTGTCATCAGAGCCTTTGAGAAATTCAAAGACCAACCTTTTAATCTAGGGAACAGATTTGGCTTATGTTGCTGGGGTAGCTATGAGGGCAGAATATGCTTTTCTTAAGGAAGTCTCCAACCATAATTTATTTCAGTTGCTTTCTAAATTAGCATTTATCTCCCCCAGGAAACAAACTTTCCATGTCATGCATGTAAGGTCACACATTGATCTCCCTGGTGCAATTGTAGAGGGAAACAGGAGATCAGATGCTTTGGCTGTGGCAGCGCAAGTCACATGCGCTGAAAAAAGAATTGGTGCAATTACACTGCAAACACACCGTCCGCCTCTACTCGCTACCCAAGAGTGCTCCCCAAGGGGCTTTTCCTTATCTGTGGTGACAGAGCCTGGGCAGGAATCCCCTCCCATCTTCAAGGAGGACCATGCATGCTGGGGAAGCTGTCCATCCTAACCCCCAACATAATATTGATGAAGGACTGGAAAATTAACAAAGAAGAATTGGCACACACACACAAAAAATTAAAATATTTAGGTGAAAATTGTGATAGGAAAGTTACTGATTGGCCTCATTCCAAAAGGGCCCTTATGTCACTGTTCCTACCCTGGGTAGCAGCAGCAAAGGCCCTGGGGGAGCTCTCCCATATGGAGTGCTGGATGGGAAAGCAGGCAAACTTAACATTGGCTATAAGGCAACCTCCTTAAAGATGAGACTACCAGACAAGCCACCCTTCAAAACAGAGCTGCAACTGACTAACTTCTGCTGGCCCATGGGCACGGCTGCAAGGAATTCAAAGGACTTTGCTGTTTCAACCTCTCCTTGCACAGTGAGAGCATCCACACATGCATCTGAGCCATCCAGGATGCCATCCACAAACTGAAAGCTGAAAAGCCTCAGGAGTGGTTTGAAAACTTCTTTGGACATTTTAGTTTAAAAGGATGGGTTGCTTTGTTTTTTAACAGCATTCTTTGGATTTTAGTTATTACAGTTACAGTTCTGTGCACCTTTGTTTCTGTGCACCTCAAATGTTTCAAATGTTTTTTAAAGSAAGTGTTCATTTTAAATAAAGAAGGGGGAGTTGTGGTAACCTCTGAGGTTACCTCAAGGGAAGTTGCTCTCCCTTAGAGAGACTGCAGCATGTAAGCTGCTTGAATAATAAGTTCTCCCCTGGGAGGTCTCTCTGGGACACCTCTCTCTGGCTCAGGGTGAGCAAAATGATCACCTCATGAGCCTTTGCAGCCCTATGTTGTTACCCCTTATTGGTTCTTTCCATAACTTCCTGGTTTTTCCCTTTCCTGATTGGTTGGATCATCTCCCCCATTGGTTGTTTCCCAATCCTCTCCTTGATTGGCCCCAGTTGTCAGCCCTGCCTACCCTGAACCCTATATAATCCCACTCCCTGAGATTCCTGAGTTTTCAGTCGCCGGCTCCTGGTCAATAAAGGATTTCCAGACACTGGAAGACTGCCTCCCAGACTTTGTTCCTGCGTTGCCCAAAGAAGAGCTGCCTAAAGAAGAGCCGGCTGCTCTAAGCAGCACCCCCTAATGAGCTGAAATCACAGGAGTGCCTGTGCCCCCTGGAAGCCCAAGATGTCTATCTATAGACGGTCTCTCTGGGGAAGGTCGCAGCACCCAAGAAGGCTTGGCGGACTGCAACAGTGAAGGCAAGGTTTTGCATAGCTTCTGAAAATGTACTACACCCGCCTTGGAGGCACTTGGGGTGGTGCATTGGAATCCATTCAACTTCTTAAAATCTGCAAATTCAGACAAACATTTACACCTTACATAATGCACAAAAAACTTTTGGGAGCAAGCTACCTATTAGAAATCCCAAATGCAGAGCTAAGTCTTTTGTTTGAACYGCTGGGAGATTCAGACCTTTTATCACCTAAATGACTCAATTTACAAGTTCATCAGGCGTGGCAGGGCTTGGTAAACTGGCAAGCAGCAAGCTGAGCACCTGAATTGCCTCTCCCTTTAATAAATTTGCATCCAGTGWAACAGTCTCACCTTTGATATTTCTATAGGACTCCAAGGCACTAGACCCTTTGCTTTTACCACACCAAGTGACCAAAACCATCAGTACATAACACAAAAGGATAGCCCAACTGTTGGTTAAAGCCAGAAACTAACTTCTCTTGCAGGAGTAGAACTTTCCATTGTTTTCATGCCTCTTATCACCTTTCAATTGGATATTACAGGAACTTGAAGCTATTCAAATTATCTTTGCTGAATTCAGAAGACAAATCTCAATACATCCTCCAAAACAAAAGCTTTTTACACATTTATTTCAATTAATAGAAAAATCAAAGAGAAGTGAGATTCCTTTGCAAGCTATAACAGTATTCACAGATGGTTCTGGTCACTCTCATAAATCAATAATGACATAAAGAAACTCTTCTTCGAGTGCCTAGAGATCAGATGTACCCACATTTGAGGGATACCACCCAATTGTTGAACATGCTACTGTTGTCGAAGCTTTTTAAACATTTTTCTGTTTCCTCTTAATCTAAGAACAGATTCGGCTTATGTTGCAGGAATCGTGATGGGAGCTGAAGCATCAGCCCTGAAAGAGACTGTAAACAAACTGCAAGCAGATGATGAGTTTGATTGGCTGAATCAACTCCTAAGAGACTGGGGACTCAATGGGTAGATTAGAAATTCAGTTAAAATAAGCTTATTTGTATTAGGTGAAATGAATAAATAAATAGGGCAAGAGAAGTGATTTTACTCCTTTATAAGCCTTTATTAAAAAGCAGATGGCTCATGGGTTCTAGGGATCGTGCCTACGCCGCTGCTCTGCCAGGGGGGAGGTGCTTCAGGCCTGCCCTGCAGCACAGGTCTGGGAGTTCAACCTCACAGGAGCCTGTAGGATCTCAATTTGGGCTCAGMTGGTCTGGGGTTGTCACCTTTTTTGATTTCTTTTGAGGTCATGGCGAGATGGAGGGTGTGGCAGCCAGCAGTATCTATACAGGTACTGGGGCCCTGTCTGTACGATGGTACTCCTTCTATTCTTTAATTTTGATTAGGCTTGTTAAAATTAAAGTTTTTTGCTCTGGACCACACTTCCGGGCGCAGAGGGGCACTTGGGAGCTCTGGTTATCTGCAGGCAGGGTGGTGGTCTACAGGTGCCAGGGGGGCGGAAATGGGCGGTGACTTTCTACTCGACGGAAACGGCGTGAGCGACAGAAGCGGCGGAGACTGCGTGGGGGCTTCGGTGTGGTGAAAACCGGAGCTTCATGCAGCTCCAGGGTGGCTGCAGACACCTGGGGGAGCGGRCAGAGCAGCCCAGCGGATCGGTGGGGCGAGCGGGGAGGGAGGGACCCCGGGACCCGGCCTCTGCCAAGTTCGGGCAGGAGGCGGTGGGCAGGGACTGGCGCCGGGGCCGCGGGCTGCCCGTGTCGTGCCCTGGGGGATGGGGTGTCCGTGCTGGGCCTGGGGAAAGGGGGGAGAAGCAGGCCGGCCCTGCCGTGCCCGTCCCAGTGGAGAGGGGCGCCCGTGCTGGGCCTGGGGGAAAGGGGAGGGGGGGAAGAGGGGGCCGGCCCCGCCGCCGGTCTCCCCAGGAGAAGGGAAGGGAAACCCTCCTCCCCACCTCCTCAGGGGCTCTTAGAACTGGGGTACAAATCTCAAAACTGGAATACAAACTTCAGAACTAGGGTACAGAAAAAGAACATGGGGTACAAGAAAACCTGGAACAGAGAAACAACTTGTGACAGTCTAGCCCCTAAAAACCTTTTAACATACACAGTTAGACATTTCAACATAACATTCTAATTTGGGATCTTAGCTGGGATCTTATTTATCTCATTAGGCATTATATTATGTATTGTTAGAATTATTCCTTGTATTTTAAAGTCTGTAGAAATTCATAAAAATAACAGAAACAGGGGAAATGTAGGAGATATTGGGGTACACAGSACAGGGTGCTGTGGATTTATTTAGCATAGTTAGTTTGATAAGCAAAAAGTCCTGGCAAGAACAAATAGAGCTTTGAAGATTACAAGAAGAATGGATCAAGTCTGGCAACAGGAAAAAGAAGATTGAATCAMCCCCCCCTGCAAGCAAGAGATGTTGTAAAATGTATAAGCTTGTTTGTATAATGTTTAACATAATCATTGTAGTAAAATTACTAGCCTTCCTAAAACAGTAGATAAGGATTTGGAAAACTCAATAAGAATGAATTCTGATCAGTAAATCAGGGTTCCCATCTCTCTCAATCCCTGATAGTACATACTACAACAAAGTTATCCAAATCCAACTGGACAAATCTCCTCCTGCATAAGCCACCGCTACAAAACAGATTATAAGAAAAATTAGGTAGCTACAGAAAGCAAAAAAGGCAGTCCCTTTATACAACTTATCACCCAGGCTAGCTAATGAAGTCATATCAAAGATAATTTTTAAAATATTCCTTCACTACTTTGTCATACATAGAGAGATCTAAAGGAAGGCAGTAATTTATGACACCACATTCTCTGATAAAGGCCACAGCAGTTCTGCCTTCAAGGCGCAACTCCCTTCTGAAGCAAACTTTTAGCAACTTTTAACAATGAACCCACCATATCCTGAAGGATTTTCAACTGCCACCTAGGCCCTGGGCTTTGTTGCCATTGCCTCATGAAATCCAATGTCCTTACTCAGACACTCCTGTGTTTTCAACACTGTAGTTCAAGCAACACACAGAAACACCTACTTTGAAGAATACAGAATACAAGTCTGGGACAAAAGAGAATGAGGACTAGTCAGTCAGAAACTAGTAGCTTGTATCATGGTATCATCTCTCAACTGTCTGTATGAAACACTAAAACATTAACATTCCCTGAGTAAGGTCTTTAAATTATAAATAAACAGAGASTTTACATTTCAGAAAAATATGATAGAACAGAAGAGCACAGAAGTGTGCTCTGAGGAGACAGTGCACACTTTATGTGAACATCACAAGTTTGCAGACATCACAATAAATTCCATGAAGACTGGAAATTAATGGAAAGAGAAGCAGTCTTAGCATAGTGGTTGGAAAATAGACATTTTTAAAGTTGATATTTCAAAACCACAACTGTCTAAATAATCATTAGATGGGGGTGGGGGGAGGAAGAGTGTTCAGGGAGCTGTTTAGATAAGAAGTATCACAACCCTTGAACTTTATTTTTAAAATGACTGCCAATTGTTACAGATTTTCAACAACTTTCTGGCTCCAAAGAGATKGCAGTGGGGATTCAACTTTACGTAGCCTTCCCGTGGGATCATATTTGTATGTTACAGGTTAAATGGCAGACTTAAGAAATTCCCTCACCGTCCCAGTTCTCTAGAGGCACTTACTAATTGCAAGCAAAAGCATAGATTTCATTTTGAAAAGGCAGGTTTCCACGACTTCTGGCAAATCCTGTCTTTTGAAGTTCAGTATTTTTTAAATTATGGCGGGAGAGCTCAGAAATACCATTACCACAAAACCAGCACCTGACCAAAACACACTGCTAGTGCTTCCAGACACATAAGCATTTCACTATGGCTTATTTCCAACTATCTACTACAAATGTACAAGTTCACCCTTCCCCGCTGATTTATTAAAATATGAATATCGATCTAATATCAATATCCAACTGTGACAGACAAAAGACCCTCTAATAGTTAAAGTTAGAAAGTGTATGTTTATTACGACGCTGGGCAGCGTGTGGGATAGCTCCCTAATTCGTGGGATAGCTCCCTAATGCGCATTGCGAAGATCACAGGTAATTACAAAGCCTTTTATTTACAAAAGTGTTGAATACACAAAATACAAATGCATATTCATACCCCTGTCACCTCCTCTTCTCTGCTTCGTATGCTTATTAACAAAAAGGCCATTAAGCATGCGCAGTTTGTTCCCTGAAATGAGTCAGTGGTCTTTTTATGAGGAGTGGTCACCTAAAGGAGGAAGTAAAATGAGTCTTCCTCTTCCTCGTATAAATTTTCAACCCTTTCAAAGCAGGTATGATTAATGAATCCTTGAAAACCTTCTTGGTTCCTGTTCTTCTAGAAACAGGAGGTTTGCAATTGTCTTGTGTTCCTGGGATTTCATTGATTAGTTTCCCTGTTTTTCCACTGAAAACACAGCTACATAAACATGAAGCTGACAAGCAATGAGTTAGTAGATCTGGCTAGATAAACTATCTCAGATCCGGCTTCTTCTAACCATCCTCTAATTTTAACTGATTTCAGCAAAGCTCATCTATTAATTTCAGCCATATCAGCAAATCTATTGTCAACTACAATTTTAACTTCTTTAAGAATCTTTACTCCTTTAAAATTAGTGTCTCACCGCCAAAATCCATCAGCCTGGATGACACTCCTCAAACTCTCTGAGGACCAGCAGAGGAATTTAAATGACACTGTATAACAAGAATATTGATTAAAATGTACTAACAAAACAAAATCATAGGATCCGGGAGAACACTACTAGTTTTCTCCTAGCTTACCCACGACTGGCTTTTTGTGCGTTTACTTGCAAAAGCCACCTGCCTGGGCACGAGGTGATAAAATCCAGGATCGGAAGCGTGACATTTCAGCCCTAGAGGACGTGGAAGTGCTGCGGGCAGGGTTCACCCGCTGTCGCGGGAAGCTCTCGGTGCCAAGGCCCCGCTGGAGCCTCTGGCTCCGGTGCCGGCGGCAGCGGGTCGGGAGCCGTGGAGCTCCCACCACTGCTCCAAGTCGCCCACGAGTTGCATGCCGGGGAACACGAGGCGAAGGAAGGACGGGATGGCTCCGTACCAGCAAAGAACCGCCTCCCTCTGATGAAGCTATTCCATCGCCGTTGCGGGTCTGGAAGAGGCGCYTCATCCTTTCCTCTTCGCCTATTGATACGGTATTGGTGCTGCTGCTGCCGGCGCTGCTCACCTCCGCTACAGCAGCTGCCGCCATCATGCTCCCCGCTGCGGAGGAGAAGGCGAGGCTGCCTCAGGTATCTGGGATTCCCGGTCCCGCCGCGCCTGCATAGTGCGAGCGACAGCACAAAACCAGGGCGGGAGCCCTGCCTGCCCCGCAACCACCACCCGCGGAGGGACACCCGGGCCGCGTCCCCGCCGCGGCTTGGAGCAAGGACAGGCCGGTGAGGCTTGGAGCTCCCGCTCCCACACGGCATCGTCCGACGCTGGGATCACGGGCGAGACCCACCGGGAGCGAAGCTGCCCTCTCTGCTGGGGTCCGCTGAGTTCGAGGCGACCCAAACTCATCTCGAGGCTCTCTTGTTCTCCTTGGGCTGGGCAAGGCCCGGCTTCCTCATCCGGGCGTGCTGCTTTGGCTGCAGCTTTGATCAGTCCGTGGAAGCCAACAAACCCCAGCGTTTTCTGCAGACCTGCGATTGCACTCCAGGTTGTTTGATAGGGTACTAGTCAGGTAAAAGCATTCTGATGTGCAGACCTTCTTGAGTCACCCAGTTCCATTCCACTGATCAAATTTTACCTCTGAAGTCAATTCGAAGTGAAACAATTCGTTTTTCTGTCCCTGAACATGTTTGTGACCTATACCCTTCCTTGTCTTTTGGTCTTATTTTCATTTAAAGAAAAGTAGGTTTTTTTGCAGGCATCATGTGACCAGATTAAAAAAAATCGTGCCTTTAAGATGATTTATTTATTAAGAAGCTGTATAGTACATCTTCTTCATTTCTTTTAGCATCTTTAACATCTTTGACACCCTTCTTAATACCTGATTAAGTTTCATTCAGTGCTTTTTATTCTTATTCCTGTGAAGTGATACAACACCAACACCAATGTTTTATCTCTACTGGAAACAGGTATTCTGAAACAGTCTAGTACAACATTTCTTTTTACATATGCATTATAAATGGGCAGGAGACAGTAGTTTTAACTCCTTTATAAACCTTTATTAAAAAAAGGGGTGTCCTTATGGGAATAGCCTGTGCCACCGCTTCGCCAAGGGGAGGGGACCTCTTCAGCAGTGCCGCTCGTACTGCTGCAGTGCTGGGAGTCCGTCCACGACGAGGAGTCCCAGGAACTCGAGATAGGCTGGTTGGAGTCCAGGAGTGTCTCTGTGGTCGGCCACCTCTGCAGACAGGTTGAGTCCGGCTGGCTCGCAGCAAGGGTCCCTAAGTAGTCCTCTAGGTGCTACAGTACTTTAGTCCGCCAGGCCATAAAGCATTTTGATGGAAATTGATTATTTATCGCCTGTTCCTGCCCCAGGGGGCTCTGGGCGCCCCAATTTGTATAGGGGCGTCGCCTTCCCGTCGACTGACAGCAAGAGGTGGTGAGGCAGACTCGTGGGCGGGAGGGATGTCTGCAGATTGACAGCAGCCCTGTCCTGMAGCATGGCGGCAAGCGGCTGAGGGGGTCCAAATGGCGGGAGCGGCAGCTGTGRCAGGTGAGGAGGGAATATTAAGGGATAGGGGGCATTGGGATAAGAAACTAGGACTAGGGAAAGGAGTTTACAACTGGGGGAAACCAGTAAGGAAAGGCTTTAGGGGTACAGTCGAGCAGAATTGGGGAATGTAATCGCTTTAACACGAGGGTTTACAAAACGCTGGCAAAGGAGCTCGCAGGCTCTAACAGGGAATTCAACAAACCATTAACGGGGAGCTCGCAGGCTCCAAACACAACTTGTTACACACTGTGATTATTCAGTTATGGTCCTTATTTTCATTACAATATGCATTATGTTTCTTACTCCATCACCTACTTCTGGATTTGAAAAAAAAAAAAAAGACCTTGTTATTAAGGACATACTTTTCTCTCATAGTATCAGGTATTATCCTTCTATTAATTAAATCTTTGAAGATATCCAGTTCATGCCACAAAATATCTTGATCTTCCTTGTTGCTGAAAGGGATTAATGAATATATAAATTCAGGAAAGTTATTGCACTTGTTGCACAGTACCCTTTAAGTACATTAACTGATGGCAACAGTTCTAATTGTTGATATTTATTGTACCTTGATACAAGGTAAAGAGACCCTCTGGCATTTTATTGACTAAAACTACTTGCAAGTGTAAGCATGCATACACTCACTCTCGTATTGTTTCGGTCTCTGCAGATTTCCAAGTTACATTGCATCGTACTGCATGACCAGGGCACCATAGGATGGAGCCAACACACTTCTATACTCATTCAAGGCACTGAAATCAGAGAATATTGCAACTGTCCTTTAAGATGTTCCACTTCCTGATCTACAGTTGTCTGACTCTTAGTCTTAGCACATGCTTTTTCAGTCCTAGGCACGATGTTGTTCATGCATGATAGAAGCTGATTACTACTGCTCTTTGCTTACACTGGAGAAGTGAAGTCACAAAACCATTTTCTTCAGCCAGATTCCATAGACAAGCTGTTCAATGCCATACACAAGAATTGTTGCACACATTCTGCAAATATAGCACGCACTGCTTCTTACTAAGAATGAAAGTTCTTAACCACAGGGAGTTGGACCCCACGTATTCGTATGTGTCCCTTTCACCTTCTTATTCTTTGATTTTGTGATTCTTGACATAGTCCTAAAACAGTGCTTTTTCACAAGGCCACCTGTATCAATGGAGCAAGATCGGATCCAAAATACAGAAATGGGAATCTCCAAGAACAATCCATCCCGATCTCTCCATCCTGATGCTATCTGCTAAGCCTCACAGTTGGCCAGTTCTCACCTTTTTTTAAACTAATCTGCCTCTTCTCCTCTAATTTAGATAACACTTTTATCTTTTGTTCTCATCTTAGCTGCATGCTTCACACAGTAGCTTTCTTTATGGATCAGAAGTTCACCCATTCCTTACCTTYTCCCTGTTCATTGTGAACAATTTTTGAGTTGGTTGAATTGAATTTCTCCTGCTATCTTTTTGGTTTCTGGGGATCAGCTGTAGTTAACTTTTTTACATTTGCACCAGAAGAAAACCTGGTGTGGTTTCTGACTTTCCTGGATAACAAATCATCCATACCAGAGTTCCTCCTTGCTGATAGAAACAGCTGATATCCTAGCTGGGGTATGGCATGCAAGACTGTAAAACCAGCTGAGCTTGTTGGCTTGTACCGTGATGCCCATCTAATATTTTAAAAGATGCCTCACATCAGTTGGAAAGCAATACCCTAAGCTGTAGTTTGCCACATTCCTGTGCCTGCTGTGAATTATGTGGCAGTTCACTCCTACAGCCAAGAATGTGAATTTCAGATGGCAAACCCCCTGCATTTAAAACACAAACTATGCTGTGCAGCAGAAAGTACAATTCTGCCTGAAGTATCCCTGGTATGAGGGGTGTGTGGTGCCTACTAAGTTGTGAAGAGAGAACAAGGAAAGGAGAACAGGGAGTGAGAGCTCCATACTGCTGTGAGGAGCAAAATAGGCTTGATATTTCTCCAAAGAAATCTTTTAAAAGTTTGTATCAGTTTTGTTCATTTGTCTTCTTATGCAACTTAAATTAATCTGTAGTTTTGCAATAGTGAACTATATTCTACAATATAAATTTTCCATAATGCCCTGATTTCTAAATGCAAATAAGCATTTCCACACAGTCAATATAAACTTTAATTACAATGCTGTAGCACTACTAGCTGCACTTAATGTTCAACATTTATATATCCAAAATCTGACATCTCTGAAAGATGGGCAGGAGACACCCAATTTCCAGAGATGCTGTACTTTTCAGACGCTCCACCAAATCAACAGGACACTTAGGTTCCTGTGATCTCTGAAAGTCAAGTCTACCTCAAATTAGGTGTTGAACAATAGGAAAAGCACCGTAAAACTTTCTAAATTTAACTATAAATGGTTTTGCAGTAGAAAACAGCTTAAGTCACTGCATGAAAAGTTGCCAAATGACCAAAATCAATTGACCAAAACCAGAGAAAAACTTCCTTTTAGATAATATTCAGCCATAGCATTTTTCAACTAACCTCTTTCAAAACCCACCAACAAAACAAACAATAATAAGCAAGCAGGAAGTTTTAATTTAGTAATATTCCTTTGAGCAAGGTAGYCAGGTTGTGCAACGCAGAACAGCATCCAGAGTCCAGGTGTCTAGAATACCATCCCTTTCAATTTCCTAAATACCACATCCAGACCTTTTCACACACTTGCTAAAAAGTTCCCTGTTGCTCTATGACGTTCTTGATTAATAGACATGTCACTGATACCTGAGTGACACTGTCACTCAACACAGATAGGTTCTCTTAGGGATATTGACACAGTGAAGATGGCACTAAATAAATTAAAACTGTTTTCTTAACAGGATGTTATGATTGATATAGAAGACAGTTTTTTATTAGAATGGCACAGGATTTCTACAACCAGAGTCAATATAATACAGTCTGTAACTAGCATGGTAGGGAATACAATTTAACTTACAATTTCTAGTCACCTGGATCCTCTGCAGCTCAGGTCAGATCCCAATCCATGGTTTCCTGTATCAGTATTACAATCAAAATCTCGAGGGGCTGGGGAGCCAGAGGTTGCAGGGGCTGCCTGGGAAGGCACAGCAGTGCCTGGCAGCTGGGACCCACCCTGCCRTCCCAGCCAGGTCAGCCCAGGATATCAGACACTTCCCTGGGGAAAACAAAGGCCAGGCTGGGACATGGGACCAGGGTGGAGCTGGATTAGCCACCAGGCACTCACATAACATGGCTCTGCAAACCAAGCTACTGAAATGTAGTTATGTTCAGATCTAAATTTGTGCCTACCTCTATAAAGCATGCCCAGGCAAYATAAGGGCTAAGTAAAAGTTATTTCCTATGTAAACTTTTTTTTTTTTTTTAATTAGGGAAGTGAAATTAAAAACATACTTTATTTTCTATGATGTAACTTAAAAATATTCATATTTTGGATGTTGCTGTAAGAAAGATGGGGGAGTTAGCTATTCTAATTGCTGTTTGAAAACTCAAAGACATTATATTCAAAAGAAAGTATTTTTTTTTTTGTGAGGCCAATTTTTATGATTTTTCTTCTCCTGCTCTCAAGAGTGATCTGCAAAATGGAGATATTTTATCTAGGATTTGAAAATATTTTAGRTAGAATATTAATTTTTAGATAGAATATTAATGCCTTTTTTGAGAAACTTCCTACTCGTTCTTCACCTTATAATTGCTCAACTGCCTTGTAAAACTGTTCTAAAAAGTGTACTTTTTTGTGATGATGATGAATAGAAATGAGAACAGATTTGCCCCTTTTTCCAAAAATATCCTAAGCTGCTCTCCTACTCAAACAGGTTCCTACTCCTGGATCTTACAAAAGGATCCACAATTTGGATACAGAAAGTTAGAAGTTCATTTCTTCATTTCTTGTATATACATGTAAATAAAGATACTGAATATTTCCACTATTTTTTATCCAAGTTGGTTATTTGAAGCTATATCTCTATCAAACAAAATACTACTTTGGTCAAGAAAAGTGGGGGTACATGTAAAGATAAATGGTCTTTTTGTAGACTGTGACTATGAGGTAACATCAATAATTTTTTTCTGCAGCCTACTGATGACTGCRAYASTTAAACATGTTCTGTGCTCCAGAAAATTTCTGCAACATAGGTATCATTTTAGTCAAAATATTTGAAGCAGTATTCTAACAGGAAATTACATTGGATAAATGAATCTCAATAGGGAGCACATCAGTTTTACTCAGTTCCAGTTTCAGCAAAGACACAAGCACATGAATCATAGGTATGAAATCCTTCTGCCTTCAGTCTACTCCTAAGCTCACAAGACATGGGATATCTGCAGTTTTCATCCTGCCTTTATAGCATGTACTAGACACAGGGAGATGTGTTAGCATAGGATCATTCCACTCTCCCTCCTGTTCTCTGTCATTTGTTCACCCTGGAAACTAGAGTTTCTCAATTTAGGAGGGAGGAGTAGTGGAGAAAGCTGTGGGARRTACTGGGGCATGWCTAACCCTGTTGGGAGTCATGCTCTTCCCAGCCCTCATTCTGGATTCATTGCTGAACTCCATGGATGCCTTGAGCTCCACTGAAGGGTTGCAGTTTTCCCCTGGAACCTCACCAGCCCAAGCTCTGGACTGTGGCAAGTGAGGATCTGAGAGAGGTTGTTTKATGAGRASAGAACTGATCRAAAGGCTTTTTCCTTGATAYCTCAAAAATAAATAAAAAYTTAAGTGAGTAASGGAAGTAGAAAAGAYAGATAAATAAGAAATTATGTATCAGTGGGTGATAGGAGAGGCTACAAAAATGGGGCAGTGGCAATGACCCAGAGAGAGCCCACATCAGCAGCCAAAGGTCTGGGGAACTCTCAGTGGATAGAGTAGTGTACAGTAAAGCAAGAGATGCCCATTTTCACTGCAGTAAATTTATTAAACAAATAATTCTTGATATAATTTGACATCAGTCTTACTTCCCCGAATGTGTCTAAACACGTAACTTATTTTATGGGATCATTGTTAATCACAGCAGCCAACGGCTGTCTGGCTATAAATTTACTATGATGCTTAAAAAACCTCTGCATACTGGGATTTTTTTTTTTTTTTGTAATCGAAGAACTGAAAAGAGAAATAAATCTTGTGCCCGTTCATTAACTTGATCTTGAAGAATTGGTTCACCAGTGATCCTTTCATCATATTTCAGCAGCTAGTAAGTCTTACAACACTTAAAATCTTTTAAAAAATCCCAAACTAAAATCAGAAAGACTAACTATTTTGCAATCAAATCTGGCACAATCTAACACAGTACATAAC
>CADDXX010001303.1:16618-30430 GCA_902810485.1 Alauda arvensis
TTAGAAATTTATTTCATTGTTAACAAGGACAAGCCTATTTGTTGCTGTGCTAGCCAAAATCAGAGATATTCCTAAAATATCTCAGTACCTAGATGACTTGTCATTTCATCATAGCAGGGGGATTTTGTTTCTGAGAAACAGCAAAGCTTTTGCTGAATTTAGAGCTCAGTAGGAGCAGTGAGCAAGGGCTGCCAGGAGATGCTTTTGATCAGTTTTTGATCTCTGTGATAGGCAGTGATTCCCCAGCAGGATCTTTGTTTCCAGCTCCAGGCTTTAATCATGGCTAKATCTACCATGCCAATCCTACCCAAAATTTCTGCCCAGAACTCAGACCAGACCCCTCACATGTTCCACGACTTCTGCTCCTGGCAGAGGCACCCATTTCACACACCATGGCACTGTGCAAGCTCMTGCATGTGGATGGAGAGCCTTCAGACAGCAATGATTTAATCTGACCTAGACACTGTAGATCTGTGTCACATTTTAATTAGTGTGGATTAGTCACCAATCCTACAAACCACTGGCACTGAGCTTGTAGACAGGCTTGTGTGTGTTAGGAATCCCTTTGAAACCAGCTGGCAATGCCCACAGGTCTCAGGAGTGTAACTATTTGCATGATGGAATTTGCATTKACCATCAGCATCCCTCTTCCAAAGCAAAATGTGAACCTCAGAGTCAGAAATTCTGAATGAGGCCACTGGGTCAAACTGAGGTGGTAGCAGGAGATTTCATCTCACATTTTAGCCAAGACTCAAACCACTGGAGATGTCCTGTCATGGAGGGGGAGCGATATCAGGCAGCACCTCTCCCATCAGCAGATAACAAGACACCCATCTCTTACTGAAATTACCTAAAGGCCTGGGCCCACATCTTCAGACAACTGTGAGAAAAAGCTTTCCTTTGACCCCTTGTTATTCACTTAATTTATGYCCTCAGGGCAGAATTTTGTTGTATTATGAGCGGCTTTACAGATGGGGATAGAACTTAATTAAAATATATTGAAGTAGGGTAAGTGATGCYAATAGGAAAAGAAAAATATTAAATGAACAAATGTATCAGAGATTAAAGTTTGTTGACTAAAAGTAGATGGAATGTTTTACTAAAAAAAGGTAAAAAATTATGAAAGATGGCATGTAGAAATTCTAGAATTATGAACATTTTATTTATTGAAGTAAGAATTAACAAGTCATACAAAACAGCACAGGAACTGTTGATGGTAGCTGTAAATAAAACCGKATATATTTTTTTAAGAGTCAAATGGTGTATGAGCATTGAAAATACATGATACATGCCATTCATCAGCCATTCTATTTCTTTTTTATAATTATTCTAATAACTTAGTTTAACTATTTTGTGGTTTTGTTTTTTTTTTGTGGGGGAAGGAAGAGAACAAATAGAGTGTGCTCCTCCTTTCAGAGTGGTTTCATTCCTGATGAGCAATTTTTAACCCTAACCCAATGTTTCACAGCACAGTGTTTAAAATTCTGGTCTGTCTTTCMCATTTAAGAGGGATTTTGGTGTAAAGCTGTGTTCCTACTCAAGCCAGGAAGAGAGGTGCTGCAAGTGAAATTTCTGCAGAGTTTTGACTGGCAATGACAAGAACTGTGGMGATTGAAGATAACCTGGAGAGCTGATACATATCTTTGTTTCAGGTTGGTTGTGGGGAAAGGGATTCTTTACTCTCAAGCAAAGGAAATGTTTGTTTTTGTGCCCATAGGAACTAGCCATGAATGAGATAGCTGCAGATCAGCACCAGACAAAGTCACAGTGAGGCAGAGTTAAACCACGTATCCCTGAATGTTTGCGGAATGAAATTCAGCCCCACGTCCAAGCAATGCTGTGTCTGCTCTTGCAAGGTCTACATGACTGGAATCCAGWGCAGGATGTTTAGTCTGCAAGTGCTTTGCCTAAATAGCAAAATTCTGTGGTAAAGCAGGTTTTGTGGTAAAGCAGGTTCCTATTCATCTGGCTTGGAAGCTGATATTTATTTTCATTAAGGTTGCCAAGAAAGTGTTGCTTTTATTCTTTTTACTGTGTTGCTCAAACACTTGTGGCATTCAGTCCAGGCAGCCACCATCAAGAAACAGCTGAAAACTTTGCCCATATGTACAAATACAGTCTTGTTACAGCAGAAGAAGTGRTRAATTCTGTAACACAAGTGATAACCTGCAGACAGTTAATGCCTCCTGTGCTCTGGAGAGTCTCTGTGGTTTCATTCTGAGAGCAAAAGGATCAAGGTTTCAACTGCCCCTTGCTTCCCACCTCAGGGTCACACACGTGTSTCCTTCAGAAAAAGGAAATAACGGAGATATATTGGGAAATCTTGCCAGGTGTGCAGATGGTCTTCATGTAAATGTAACTCAGCTTTACAACATCAATCTTGTATTGAAAATCATCAACAAATCTTTGATGATATTTGCTCCATTGTAGAACAGCAGGGTTTTTTTCTTCACCCTACTGAAGCTATTTACTCTCTGCTCAGAATGGTTATTTTCCTTTTCTAGTGAAATATTTGACAGATAAATGAAATTCTACCTGTCAAGTGGTCCAACTCATGAATAATGTTCACCTGAAAGGTGATCATAAAGCAAACTTCCAAAATTGCCAGTGTGTTTATGTGCAGCAGGGGGAAAATTGGGTAATTTGTTGTTTGGGGTTTGGTTTCTTTGCAGTTCCACTGTCAGCAGTGAATAAATACTTTAAAAGCTGAAGGTGTGCACATCACTTTATGAGATTTCATGCCAATAGTTTCAGCTGGCATGAAGCCCAGAACCTTTTCCTGATGTTTTGAAATGACTGTAAAGTGCAGGGAGTGCTAGGATACATGGATATATATATCTATATATTTTTTTTTGCTCTCTTTCATTCAAATGACTAAATATCAATTTGTAAAGCACTGTGTCTAACCTCCAYATTGAAATTTGGGCATTTAGGGAAATTTGAAAAGCATCGTGCGATTACATATTATAGCAAGAAAATCAGAAAAAAATGATATGATTATGTATTACAGCTGAGGGAAACATTCCAGATTGTTAATTCTACTGCACAACACAAGAAAACCTCRAGGCTCTTCCTTTCAGTATTTTGCAACCTGCCATGGGAAATGAGAGGTTTGAAGTTGGGAAATCAAAATGCATCCACCCCACAGGGTGAACATATCCAGTGACAGGAGGATGCAGCATGGAAGGGGTGTCCTAGGTTGCAATGTAAGATGAGCCCAAAGTCTGTATTCTATCACCATCTTCATGGGCTGTTGAAACCAGGTGGGGCAGTGTTTTCCCTGTCTCCTCCCTCAGGACCATCTGCTGTTAATGGCCCAGCAATGCCCTGCCCATGGCTCACAGGTGACTCCCTTATCTCTGTCCATGGCCCATCCATGTCCCTGGCTCACAGGTAACTCCCTTTGGGAGCTGTCTCTGCTTAAATGGGCAATCAAGGACCCGTTGTGTGACTCATGGAATGACATCAGCCCAGTGTGAGATGCTCTGCCCAGTGGGGAGGAGCCAAGCATTCCCACCTGGATATAATCTGCAGTTTGGGACAGCACAGACCCTCACTGACTGGATTACCAGGGGACAGGAGCTGCCAGATCTTTCTATGGAATCACTGCTTCAACAAGGCCACTCCATCTGGACTGCTACCACCACCCTAAGGAGCAGGGTGTCAGGTTGGATTCTGACTCTGTCAAGGGTCTTTTCTTTTGTTCCTTTTAATATCACCTTTATTTTATTGTTTTCCTATTAAAATTGTATTTCTGACTTAGAGTCTCTCACTGGTTTTGCTTTCAAAGCAGTACAAGGGGAGCAGCAATTCTCCTGCAGGCAGYTGCAGGGGCAGCAGGTGATGGGAAGGACTCTGAGCCAGCCCCAGCTCACCTGGCAGCACAAARCCTGGCTCCCAGAGGCCCATCCTAATCTGGTCATTCTCAGGCTTTGATGGGCACCAGCAGAAAGGTGCCATCAAAAGATTAATTTGGCAAGGAGTTGTAGTGAATTCATCCCACATTTAGGAGACAGTGGAAAGTGAGAGRCAATCTGAAAGAAAGCTGAACAGACAGATGATGGCAGCTGGCTTGAACAGAGATGGAAATGACTCAAGAGCCCATGTTCAGACCACAGGCTATAAACTATAAAGCATATCCAACATAAAACTCTTTGGACCAGGCCTTTGTGACAGACTGAAAAAGAGAGCAATCTTTTGTTGGCAGGGTGGCACAGCCAAGAAGATCAATTTAGTTTTATGAAAGTAACTTGGTGGAAAATGGTCAGGACGTGTCATGATGAGAGACTGAGGTGCTGCACGTGTGAAGATGAAAATGTGGTGATCTGGGTTTCAGCTTCAGCAACATGAACTAAGAGGAAAGGCTGAGCTTGGAGGTGTCATGCAGAAAGAAACAAGTGGATGTGTTCTGGATAAATCATTTCAGAGGTGGCTAAGGTGCAGTTGACACTCCTGTTACAAATCTCAGGAAAGGGAGGGGTGACAACATCAGCAGGTTTTGCCCAGTCATTGCTGCAAGTTTCATTGCTATAGGAACACTTTCCTGAGGTCATATTGAAATAAGTATTTTTATTTTTCTGTAGCAATGCATTTAGCCCCTACTTAAGGAAATGCTTTGATAGTAGAATCTAAAAATCTAAGGGMTTAGTACCTTGATAATAGAATATAAAAATCTAAGGCCTCAGTRCATTGCTGCTGTACTTCCTAAACACTGAAATGGGAGAAGAAAAACAAGACACCAAATCTCTTTTTGTGAGATATTTTCTTTCTACCTCTATTACTGTGATTAACCAGAATGTTTATTTATGTCTCRTAAGGGCCTAAACTGTTCTTAATTACTTGTTTAAAATAAAAAATTTAAGGGAAATTGATTTTTTTAGAGAAATTTTATGCATTGGACAGCYTCTTACAGTCATGCAATGAACTAATGGTCCCTATGTGTTGGTTTTGGGTGAGACTTTTGTCCTGTTTTTTTTAGTTTTCAGGAGACAAACTGTTTCAGTTACAGAGATTGTGCAGGCTATGCATTTTTCCACACYGATAGAATTAGTTACAAAAATACACTTTTAGAAGAAGCATTATTAAAATTAAGAATACATTTGTTTTTGTTTTAAAATCAAAMCACTTTATTCATGTCCTAGCCTTTTATGGACAATCACTTACTTACCTTCCTTCTGAGGCAAATTTGCTCCTTTCACTGATACTCTCTTAGGACCCAGCAGTGAGACAAGAGTTTATGTGTATTTTTTAAGAAGAGAAGTTAAGGAGGCATTTTGACTCTGAACCACCCATCTGGAGTCCAGATTGACCCCACTGGCTCTGGGGCTGCCAATATCCTCCATTCCAGCATTAAAGAGTTCATGGATTAGAGTATTTGGGAACTCTGTGACATCTACAATCTGAAAAGCAAAATGTGACTGAAGTGCCTTCCTGTGCTTGACTGAATGAGAGATGCAGCTCAGACCCTAAGGTATTTTCTGGTGACATGAGTAAAGTGACATAAATGTGCAATGTTAAAATCCTGTGCACTTYGAGAGAATATCACCATTTGTTCCTCTTTGCTTCCCATTTCACAGGGACGGCAAAATTATTTTTCTGGGTATTGCAGATGAATTTCCAAAYGAATCCTTGGGCTCTCCTGTTTTATGAAGTGCTTTCCTCCTCTTAACTTTTGCTTAACCTCTTTTTCTACTTTCATCCTCTCACCACTTCTGATGGAGGATTTTCCTGAAAGGTTTTTAGTTAAGTGCTATGGACARTGTTGGCTGCACTTTGCTTGTGTGCTGTGATGATTTGKAAATTCTCTGACATGTCAGTCATGRAAACCTTCATTCATGAATCCACTGAAGCTTTTACCAGGAAAATTCTGGTTTCAGTGTGCCTGGTGAATGGATCCCACAGAACTAAATGGAGTTTTTTCCTCTATTATTGATAATATATTCTATAATGGCCTGATATTCCTTATTTTTTGTCACTGGACTTAGGTATCTGAAACACAGAACCAAATGGGATTTTTTGGTAATGTGGGATCCTGACAAATTTTATTCAGATATTAACTTCAAACCATTCTTAGGGCTTGCATCAAGTAAATGCTGATTTCTTGAACTAGAGATTAAATTCTGACATTAATACTCTCTGCTTTAATAACTCTGTTCAAATGGGTAAGGTACATCTTTTACTGATGTTTTCACAGTTTACTACAAGGACAGTAATTGACTTCCTAAATTTTAATATTTACAGATGTCCATTTAAGCCACAAGGAGCTACGCAGATCCCAGTGGTGACAAGATTTGATTTTCCTTCTGCCAAGCATGAGGGTGATACACAGCCTGAAGAGTGCTTAAATCTGGAGACACATGGTGAGTAAACAAGGTGGTGTTAGCAGKAAATGAATATATTGCTGTGTACTGGCAGCAGGCAGCCTTCCCTCCAGTGTGAACTCAACTCCAGTTCTCCTTTGTTCTGCATTTGTAATCCTGTAAGGAAGGGAACTGGAAACTCGAGTTTCCAGGCAGTGTGGGAGATGTGAGGTGTTTTGTAATGCAAGGCTGCTAAACTGTGCACTCTCAGCCATGTGAGAAAAGGTGCATTTGATACCACAGAGCAGCCAGAGGCTCGGGATCCAGCAGGTGGAGTTGTTATTATTCCTGTAATTGTTGGTGCAGACACAGAGCATTGGGAATGTGAGAAGGTTTAAGCAGGGAGGAAGTGCTGAGGCTGAGCTGTAACTCTCAGAGTCCTCCAGCAGAGCAATGCTGTGACTTGGAAATCCTTAGAAATTCACCACTGATCACATATTACAGATTGGGGGAGGAAAAAACCAAGAGAAGTAACAATGGAGACAGAACCCAAACACCTGATGGATTATCATGAGCATTACCCATATTTAGTTCAGAGCCAGAAAATGGGAAAAAATGCCATGGATGTAGAACTGTGATGAGCACTGGCTGAGATTACAGCTGGTTTTGCAAGTTCAAAGTGACCTTTTTTGTGACAGAGAAAACTGTTGCTCCTGGAGGGGTGGGAAGTGCTAAGAGAGGAATCTCAGAACTGCACTACAGAAGTACAAAGACATCATTTCTGTTGAATGTTAAGGCTCAATATTTTGGGGAATATTTAGAGGGAGATTTGTTCAGATGTGTCTGTCTCTTGAAGAAAATAGTGCTTATTACAGATCTCAGTGTAGCCTGGTTGGCACAGTGCTTTAACTAATGGAACTGGTTAGGTGTGGCTTGTAACCAGCCTAAATTTTAAGGAAAAATTTGTTGCACTGCTACACGAAAGAAGGGCACGACACAGCAACCACGAGGGGAAAGAAAAGAAAGAGATCTTTATTAAAATCAGGGTTATTATATACAGGAAAGGGAAAAGGTTCTAATTGGGGGAGGAGATTCCCACTTCTACACACACACTGGCTGATACACATGCTTGTCAAAGAAATCCATCTCACTAAGAAGAATGTAAACATCCAAGCTGGTTAGAAAACAACACCTGGTATTTACATGAAAACCCATGGGAAGACTGACTTCAAGGTACAAGCTATCAGAAGGCTTAAAAACTCAGGTTGACAAAAATTAAGTCTTTTATTACCTGTAGTTTGAAGGATTTTCACTTTTCTGCAAGGTCAACATATATTCTTTAAAAACACATTCTCCTAAGCTTGAACTCAAATAGGTAGACAAGGGAACAAATGAATGTTCATGAAGGAAATAAATTCTGATGGTGAATTTGGTCACTATTTCCAGTAATACAAATTACAGAATGCAGATGATAGATGAACATAAAGAGAGCAAACTAATTTGGAGAGAAAATTGGGAAGAATATCAATGAACTCTGCTCTGTGTACGAGTGCTGAGACATTATGATTAAGAAATGRACTTTAARAGTAATRTAATTTTGTCCATGAGGGTGGCAAATCCATGTGACTCAGATTTCCCAGTGAATTTGTAGTAAACCATATTTGCACTGAGTAGGACTTGTGGCCCAAGCATTGCCCCAAGACACCATGCAGTAACACTCAGACCAGAAATAAATCACTTGAAAGAGGTAAATATTTCAATAGATACCTTAGTAATTTCTCACTTTTCCTTTGAGCAGGATCATTTRGATCTTTGACCCTGATGTGCAGCCACCATGACTGCTGTTGTCCAACTAAGTAGAATAAGTTTGTCCAATACAAATAAATTGGCTTTGATRTAATGGAAGGTCATAAAAAGAAAAAAAGGTCAGTTGGAACAGAATATTTTAGTGTGACTGAGTTGTTTTTTTCTTAATAATGATATTTGTGAACAAAATTATTGTGCTGTGAAGAGCTCTTCAGACGCATCTCCAACCCTGAGCTTGATTTTACAGCTGAAACCCTGGAGATATTTCTCGGAGATATTTCTCATCTGCTTGTAACATTCTTTTTTTAGCTGTGGCTGTGTTGTACAAGTCARAGGTGTGACTGGACCAGCAGGGTTTGATGCCCAAGTGAATGCTGATACAAATCTACGCAGTGCTGGTTGTAAGGATGTGACCCTAAATGTTTTTCCCAGTATCCCAGATGGGTTTGGAAGCCCAGAACAATGATGATGCTGAGCAGTCATGGGCACTCACCAGCTGGTTCATTATATTTGGGTGCCATGCAGCCAAGGTGGGGTGGGATATGGACAGACAGGAAGAAAATGGCAGTTATGTCCCTAAATTCTTGTTTGCCAAGTGGTTGAYGTGGCTGCCAGCTGAAGCCAATTTCAAAAGCYTACATCAGTCAAAGGCTCTCCATTMATGAAATTATGGAATGAATTGCTGCCTATATAACTTTAGATCCAGCTTTTGAATGTATGGAGTACACAGCTTCCCCTGGCATCAAACAACCCCTGTACCCTCTGCAATTCCAAGGGGGATTTTCTCCAGGCAAGGTGCTCCTTCAGGAGTGCTTCCTCCCCACCACTGCTGGCTCCTGCCCTGTTGGGTCCTCCTGCATGGAAATGTCCATGGCTCAGGGAGCTGGCACAAGATTTTCAGTTGTACATGGATTTGTYACCTTTTGATGTTGTATTCCCTTCCTTATGCCTTTCCTTGGAGGAATGTGCAGGATGAGCCTCATGAAACTATACCTTGATGTCTTCAGTCTCATCTTTTTGGGATCAGGACGTGTTGTCTGGCTTGTGCAGTGCATGGTGGGAATTGGGTGAGAGTTGGAATTCTCTCTTCAGCTGCACTTGAGAAAAGTCAGCATTTCATGGGARTATTATGGACTGTTTGTTTTGAGAATTCTGAGGATTAAACTTAGTGCATAAGCCATGAATAGGCTAAATCAGTCCAGCATAAGTAGCATGAAATAAAAAGATGCKTTGCTATTTTAGAACCAGGCTGGCCATCAGGGATTAGCACCCACCCTGCTGTGATAAACACTCTGCCTTTTTGCAACACAAGGGAGAAACTAACTAAACATTGACTGAAAATTCAGTCAGAAACTGAATTTTACTGCATTTAATACCTGTTCATCTTTTAATTAAATCATTGGCAGCAAGACATATAACTTAATTTCACGCAGAGAGACTTTTCAGTGCCTGGAACAGGTTAATTAACAGCACATCCCCAAGTTCTTTAAGTACTGGGGGCAGAGCATGTGCTTCATTTGTGTCATTCCATTCCTGGTGGAAAGGAAGGAGAGTTTAGTTGGATGTGGTTTCCTGTGCACCTCTTAGTCACACCACACAGTGCCTCTGAAAATCTTTAATGCATTAAATAAAGGTAAATAAATGCAAAAATAACTTTGTCTCCTTTGCATTCTGTTTCCTACCTCATACTCTTATATTCTGCCATACAAGCACCATGGGAATAACATTATTTTTTCCCCCTGAGCCAGTTTTCCATGGAAGTTACTGATTTGCAACAGGTAGGATGATCATATTTTTAATATAGATATATAAAATAGGTATTTGCATCAGAGATATTTTTGAGAAGGCAAAGATGTGGAATGATATTCCTAACTGGGGCAGTAGCTCCTTTCATTGTGGCAGTGGTTCCTGGAATAGAAAGCTTCCCAGCTTCCTGGGGAGGTCTTTCTCTGTGTTCCCATTGTGGTCACTGAGCTGGCCTCACAACTTGCTTTTAGGTGATCTAAAATTTGCACACTGTCTGATCCAGTGGCTCAATACATCTGGCAAATGGGTCAGAAATCCTTTCTGTGTATTTGTGTCATTTCCTCATCCTCAGTCTGAGGACACCACCTTGCTGCTTTGGAGAAATATTCAGATGTATTCATTGTGGTTGGMAAAGGGCATCAAAGGCCTTCAGTGTGAAGTACAAGAGCTGCTGTTAAAATGACAAAGGTGACCAATAGGAGCATAAATGCCAGTGCTTTCATAGAAAAAAGTATCTGCACTTTCCTTTTTTATCCCTTTGGCTTCAGAGATTTCTTTCTTTTTTTTCCCCCTTCTAAATTTATAGAGCTTGATTCAAAATTTGTTTAGAATCCTTACTGCCAAAGGCTAAGCTATAAATAATTCTTCCCTCATTAGCTATTTTAAAGTTTGATAGTTGGAATGGGACTATGAAATGTATTTCAAAGGTTTAATAGTTGGAATGGGTCTGTGGAATGTATTTCCAAGTTGCATATGGAGTTCTTCAGTAAAGAGTAAAAAATGCAAATGCAATATAAAATTCGTAAAGAGGCAATGAGTTCTTGAATTATACTTTGAAACCTGGATAATATTATAATTTTTAGACATTTTTTGGTATTTTAATCTACATTCTGRACCTATTGGTGAAAGTAAGAGAAAWGATTTATTGGGAAAATTATTTTAAAATGAGCTTTTGAAAGCAAAAGGTTCAATGTGAACACAGGGATGCTAAATTGTGTCAGTTATTAACTAAAATATTTGAAATGTTGTATTTCCTGTTCTTCCAGAAAGAAAGAGAAGGAATGAATTTATGCTACCTGAGTAGCTGGGCTGTACTTTAAGACTGCACTTGTTCAACACAGCATCAAGGCCAGAAGRCTTCAGCAGCTGCAGAACTTCCCGAATCTTTAACTGAAGTAATTTCTTACCAAAGTCTGATTTGTGATAGATTATAGAAATGACCATCTGATATTTGCATCTGCATGGATATTATGGATATTATCCCCATCAAATTTTCAGGTTAACATCAAAACCATATGGATTTTATGGTTTTGATGTTAACCTGAATATTATCCCCATCAAATTTTCAGGTTAACATCAAAACCATATGTGAGCCTGATGATGACTTTAGGGGTGGTCATTGTTTTTTTCTTTTCAATATCAAACAGTATTATTTCATAAAACTTCTTTTGCTGTTCGTAGTAGACCTGCCATTTGAATRATGATCTTAAACCAGAAGAGTTTATGTGAAAAGATGATGCTGCATTCTGAGATCAAGCACTTTCTGATTCCAACTCTTTCCTCTATAAACACAGACATTCAATCTCATTAAATCTCATATCTTACTGAGGAGAATATGAATTTGCAAGAGACAAACTCCAACAACCCCTGTGGAAATCCAACTATTTTCTCYTTAAATTGTGAGGGTCTTCCTATTTATTCTTGAAGGTATGTCTCTGAGAAATTGAAAAAAAAAACCAAGTAAGAACACAAAAATTACTCCCAGTGGATGGGAGAGAAGATGGATAGATGCATGGCAGAGGAGGGGGAAGGACAGAAGCAGTGGAGAGTATTTGTAGCTTTGGGAATTTCTGGAGATTGATTTATTCAGCCAGACCTTCAGACCTGGCATTCCAACAGATGTTGTGTTTATTTCTAGAGCAGGCACTGCAGACCAGGTAATTCATCAGGGGCAGTCAGAAGTCAGAGTGAAGAGCTGACTTCCAGTCCCTGGAAATGGATGCCCTGAAGCACTGCATTACCTCAGATAACTGCAGAGCATGGCCAGGAAAAGGGCACACATCCCTGCAGCCTGACGTGTGCAGGCACAGAGGATGCTCCTCTCTCCTTTCCTGAGCCTCTCTGCATTCTCAGCACTCAGCAGATGCTCCTCACTGTGTGGCCGTGCTGTGTCAGGCACAGGGGCAGAGCAGGTGGAATTTCTGTAATTCCAGTCATTACAGAAGTGACTGGAGCACAGTCCTGCTGCTCCAGCTCCCATTTACTTTGGTGGGATGTTCACTTAACAAGAAGTTCACAGTTGTTCTAGAAGAGGGGACCCTCCAAGGTTGGTGTTTGTGCCTTYTGCAGCCTCCAGGCACCACACAAACTGTCTGGTTTGCCTACAGTCTCTTTTCCCCCATCACTGGAGTCTTTCTGCTCTGTTGCTGGGATTTCTTTCTTTTGTGGACCATAGAAATCAGGGAAAGGAGGAGTTTTGATACATTGCTTGTCTTGTCTTACCCTGGGCTGGCAATGTGATTTCCAGGCTCTGGTGCTGTAGTGGCTCCTGTTCAGAAATCACTGCAGGGCCTGAGCTGCTGAGGAGGAGTGAAAACCAAATGGACAAATGTGGTGCTGGCTTAGAATGCTCCACCCCTCTGTTCTGCAATAACAGAGTACTGGGTTTTATCTTTAAAACTTTAGAATGCAAGATACCAGGCATAAATCTTTCTGACACGGAGGTGCCCAACCTCTCAATGTTCATTTAGTTTTGTGATCATAATTCATACACAACATATCCTATTACCCTGTGTTAATGAACACYAAATTGCATTAATTAATGCTTCTTGCAGTCCTTTAAGAACAAAGAATTTATGAATGTAAAGCAGGAGTCTGTCTCCCTTCCCGCTCCCCAGTCTCTCTGAGCCTCATCCTGTGTTAGCTTTGCTACCTTCAACAGGAAAAAGGCTGTGGGGAGAGAAACTACTCTMAGATTGAAATAGTTCCATTCTTCTCTGCCCACATCTGTAACGTCTATGTGCATTTGTTCATTCTATGCTAAAGGAAAAATCAGAATGTGAAGCCCTCCTCTGTCTATGACAGYTTTGACAAAGGCAGTCAGTACAAACACAAGGGATATTTCTAATGCCTCAGTGTGTATGATGCCACATCACTATCATACTGATACACAAATAATTGCTTAATCTCATCTTTGGGTTTTTGTTTCTGACTGTAACTTTTGGATGAATTATGTTAGATGGACAGTACTTTTTGGTCCATTGAGTTTTCTCATCCATCTTTCCTAAAATGAAGAGGAGTCCAAATATTGGCTGTAGCCATTTTGCTTCCACTGCCAGATCACTATTTGATCTGCTTGCAGATAATTCTGTGAGAAGCCAGTAGGAATAATAGCAGTACTTTTTGTGATAATAACAATTACTCAAGAGGAATGTTTCACAAATGATGTCTTCAGTAATTATCAGTTAATAAGTTTGGATAGTATTTCCATTCATAAGTTTTGTAATAAAAGATGCAATGCTCAGTTTTAGAAATCAGTGTTTTTCTTAATGTTTTTCCTGAGGTTATTTTCTCTGTAAATGAACTTTTTTTCCTGGCAGATTAACTGGAACTGACAGCAACCAAGTCTCTATTTTATGACTTGTGAATACCAAGYTAGCAACAATTCAAGTGCTGTTCAACAACAGCATGTTCTGAAGTCTTTCATCCAAGGACTTCCWAATGCCTTTTACTGATCAAGGTTCYCTGCAAACATGGGAATTAAGTATGGCTGTATGAGGGAAAGCCAAACCAGAACACAAAACATTCAGCTGTCTTCTCCAGGGTCAGTGCCAAATGCAGATGAAGATTCCTGTCATTCTGCATCAGTTTTGTCTTTTTGAACCACGTTTTCCTGTCTTGTTCTCTAAGCTGCTGAGTAAAGAAGTTGATGCAATGAGGAAAGTTTGAGTTGTGTTGGAGC